>VZTV01008663.1:919-19043 GCA_013400875.1 Anhinga rufa
TCAATACTTTTATAATTATCACTAAATTTCACTTGTCAGTCAAGATGCTTATGGTAGTCCATATCTGTAACTGTGTCAATGTAAGTAACTTTCCTTCCTCTTAGGCTGTTATCTTTCAGCATGTAAAAGAGCACGTAACTAAGAGAGAGCTTGTAAAATGATTGGGACTTCCTTTATTTTTCCGCAAGAATCTCTCTTTATGTTTTTGTTCCAGATTTCCTCCTTCTGTGTCAGTTCTCCTGGGTTTGTTACTGTTTCTTTTATATTATGTACTGGAACTAAGACAGGATCTGCAGTCTAGGTGGAACAGGAGCAGCTGTTTCATCCTGTGTCCTGTCCAGCCCCGCCCCCCCAAATATTGAGTCATATCCAATCTCAAATAATTCTTCTTACTGAGCCTTTTCACAGTCCAACTGGATGGTTAACTGTGTTTTATCAGTATATGACCACATAGCCAAATTCTTTTCTTATGCCATATCTGCAGGTCATGTCTTTACAACTCAAAAATTTGTCTATCTTCAGCACCTCCAGGAAATTCCCTTTTCAGGACAGACAGCTGCAATGGATAGATACCGATTTCTCTGTGTGGTGAAAAAATTACTATATTTCATCTTCTCTAGATGTACAGAGTAAGCCCACAGATTTCTGATAACCAACAGGAAAATGTGCTTTGGAAAGACATCTTTTCACTCTGCAAAGTGGTAGAGAATGATATTTTAGGCACTTGGTTTGCACGACTTAAATTTTGGGACCTTCTTAGTTCTACTTCATTGCGGAGGATTTCCTTTTTCTTTTTCTTTTCTTTCCTTCCCCTTTCCAGTCCAGGAATAAGATATATTGCAGAGAGCAGAATGATGAAAACCACCACCAGGTCTTAATAGACCCAGCATCTGCATATTTTACAAACTGCGCAAAGGCTGTACTTGTAGGTTTAGAAAGAGTTATGAACTCTAAAATGTAATTGTTGCACTTTTAGAAGGAACAGGTCCTTTGTGTAGTACTCTTTCCTGTGAAATATTTGTTTCTATTCTAAAGTATCTCAAAAATAGTTCACATAGGTCAAGACCTACAGTTGTATCAATTTTCCAGTCTCTCATTAAAATGACTGTCTTTTGCATGCTTTACTTTGAAAAGCTGGATGAATCTTACAATATTCTTTTCCTGGTTAAGATAGCTTCTAACACTGCCTTGAGGTCACACTTTGGGCCTCACACATTTAAAAGAACAGTGATTTAAGGGAATGGGGGGAAAAATGGTTATTTTATTTACTGATTAAAATAGCAATTTTAGAGGCAGGTGCATAAAATTACTTGTCCACTAATTACAGAATATTTTTAGCCATAAAGCAGTTTTGCAGTAAGCTTCTACCTAAGCCAGTAATGGAATGGTTTTAAATTGAATTGCTTGGGGTTTTTAGGTGTTGTTTTTTTTTTGTAACTTAGATGTTCACAGAGCGTTTTCTTTCTATACAGAGATAAGTAAAATATTCAGGAAGTTATCAAACCTGTTATGTAGAAAAGAACAGAGGTACAAGCTTGTCTCTCCTTGAATTTTATCAAGATTGATTAAAGTCTTTATTCAGGAAGTTTAAATACTGGCAACTGCATTTTTCCCCTGGTGGATTAGGTCCCACGTTAATAGTATGTCTTGGATGTATTTTAATAATATTGTATCAATATCTAAAGTGAATACCAAGAATGCAATTGACTCTTCCTACCTGACCTACCATCAAGATCCAATGCTCACTGTAGTCTAACTGAACTTTGATGTATTTTGTTTCCTCTGACCGTTCTTCTTTGTGGTGGTTTAGCTTGTTAGTCTGCTCCATGAATGGGAAAGTTCAGAGCTGAGTCAAAAGAAAAAATGAGGTCACTTATTTAGAACCAGAATTCTTGAAGATGGGAATATATTCACATTTTCTATCCACTTCCCTTTCTTTACTTGTGAGGAAAAAATTAGGCACTTGGAACCTCACCATTTATTTATAGCTTTTTCCACAAAATATTTGGGAATAATAACCTGAAAGATATGCATGAATATTTCAATGAACCTCGCTGGACCTTTTCGTGGGCATGAATAAGAAAATCCACCTCAGAGAATTCTGGTTACAAGTTACACTGTCCCTCGTCTAAAAGACAAGAAAAACATAATTAAATAAAATTTTATGTTATTGAGCCAAATATATATGAAGATTTATATCTGATTATTTCAAAAAAGTATTTTTGAAATTAAAACCTCCAAATTATTTTAGATTTTAGGTTTGGTATATTTGCTTGTTAAACCTCACTGCCTTGTCTCTATCAGTAAAGTGAAGGGAAATTGCCTGCTGCTTCTGTTTTCCTGTGAATAAATTCTCTCCTTTAATCTTCATTTAATGTACCATTTTGATAAAAAGATGTCATGACTTTTAAAACGACTCACTATATTAATTTCAAAGTTATATTTTTTTATCTGAAAGTTGTAATTAAGTTTCTATTTTTGCATTGCACTTTACCATGAAGACACAGGTTTAATCATCCTGAAATTCTCTTACTGTCCCTGCAGAAAATGTCCCATGGACAGAATCTCATTAAGAAATCGATCCCAAAAGTTTTACCATTTTTATCAGAGAAGGTGGATAGGTGTTTGTGATTCTTAATATAGACTAATACACAGACTGAAATGCTGCAGATACTTTTATAGATGGCTGTCTGGGCCTCCTAGGATATGCGCAGCATATGTCAAACAGCCTGTCTGTGTCTGCTAGGATAGTTACCATCTCTTGAAATAACATATGCCAAGCCATCAACTTTCTCTTCCATTGCCATACACACCAGAGGTTTAGTCAATATATTGGTTTCAGCTAGGGAGTATGAATTTTCTAAGTTCTGAGCTATATCAACAGACTTTCATAGTCCAGATGGGGCTGTAGACAAGTCCCTGCCACTTTTTCAGCCTGTAAATTTGTTCAGCAGGTTGAACTGACATGTTGTTGGAAATGCAGAAGCCAATGTGGCTTATTCAGCAGTAGGCTTTCATCAGTTCGGATGCACTGTTTTAACACCACTGAAAATTCATAGATGGTATGTCATGTAAAAAAGGTGGCCTCTGTTTGATTCTTGTTGTTTATACATGTTTGAGAAACAGCAGTTTCCAATTATGATGTATTTTAATTTGCAATATGTGTGAAAAGTTTAATTAGCATATTCATCATCCAGCCCAGAAGTAGCATTACAATTGCTGTCACAGGCAGTTCATAAATTGTGCAATTCTACTAGTCAGCTCTGTCTCCCAGAGACAGTGCTGTGTCCTCCCACAGCAAGAAAAGCGAGTGTGATAGAGGAGTCAATGATCTTGAATCAGGACTTTTAAAAAGCTCTGACTTTGGTATGCTCTAAAAACTGATGGACATGAGCACGGACAACTCCTACTAGCCTGGCCTGTGTGATCAAGATCAGATGTCAGGCCCTGCTCTGGGATTATTCTCCTGGATCCTACACAGGCTAGATAATAACTGCCGTCTCTTTGTTGTGAGTGAACCATTGGAGGCCATGTTAAAGTTGTTATCTTTTTGTTCTCTTTGGGAACTGAATGATGGAGCAGTATCCTGAAACTACTCTCTTGCCTGTCAACTTATATTAATGGGGTGTAACCTAGCAAATGGATTTGAAATTGCTGGAAACTTGCTCACTGGGCAGAATTCATCAAGGGGCTATCCCATCAGGCAGAGAACTGGGCAAAGAGCTCCCTCAAAGTTACTGCTAGTGATTTTATGTCAGGTGTGCACTTATTTAAAATGGTTTTGTGATGTTTTTAGATGATGTCGGAATTAATGTGCCACAATCAAAAAGTAGTTGCTGCTCTAGCAAATAAGATATTTGTTCATTTCAGCAGTGTCCAAATGAATGACAAGGTATTGAGAACCTCTTTTTCCCCTGGACTCTTATCTCTATTCTTATTTCCACATAAATCTCAAATGAAGCATCATGCTATATCGGATAGACTTGCACGATGCATTTCAGTTTAGGTCAAGGCCATTGATTTTGAAAGATCAGACTACACAAGAGTAGTTCATGTAACTCCAGAAAATTGTAGAGCAGAAGGAATTGGTGATTTAACAGCTAGTACATTATGTTTCTGTTACCTGGTTATGGAAAATTATACCTGTATTCTACCCTTAAAGAACAAATATCTTTTGAACCCATAACGAATACTTTTTCAAATGTTTATGTATTATGCAGAAATAGGATATCTTAGTTTTTGTGTGTTGTGTATACTAGTATTAGCATAAAATAATGGCTATGAAAAGGATTGTTAAATGTTTTATTTTCTGCAGAATGCGGACTCACATGTTACCATCAGTTATTCATTTTGCTTTTTTTTCTTGTTCTCTTAATTTTAAAGGGAAATTAGCCTATTTTTGTGTGTGTATATGGTAAATCATGATGCAAACTTCAATATAGAAGGGAGATTACAAAAAAATACTGAGCGGACAAATCTTTTTACAGCTACAGGACTTGAGTAGTAAGTCCTGTTATAAATAGTCCTTTTAATTAGTTTTGAGTGCCTTCCCTAGCCAGGTTCTTCTGGGTTTGAATTTTAAATTCCTGGTGGTGGAACTTGACTGCTTTTGTTAATGACTGTTAGTACAAACTTGGTCAGACCAAATACATGACAAAGCTTAAGAGATCCTCCTGAAAGTGCCTCTGCTTTTCCTCATGTATAGAAAATATTAAGGAAAAGTGGTGTAAAAGACCTTGGAATGACCCATAAGTGCTTGGGCTTGTTCCATCCTTGTTACAGCTGCCGGGGGGAAGTGGGGTAGAAATGGGGAGAAATGGGGGGAAGGAGGGAAAATAAAAAGGGGGAAATGNTAAAAACAAAACAAAACAAAACCAACTAAACAAACAAATATTTAAATGCTTATTTTTTATCAAGCTAGGCAGAAAATTACCTCTTCATTAACACTCCTTGATGATTATTTTTTCTTTATATGGTGAATAGGGAAGTAGAAAGCTAACCTCGTATTGAAACAGAATGAAAATAGGAATTTAATGAGGATTTGATCAACAGATTAATAAACTCCCACCCCCCCAATATCACAATATTGCTGTGCATTGCTTTTCAGTGCTCATTCTCTATAAATCCTTACAGTTATATCTCATTAATATTGAAATGCATAATAAAAAGCAATTAAATGCAAAAGCTTCAAATTTCATTGCAAGAAATCAGACAAGCTTTAAGTCACTTCATTTGTTATTGATAATATTTGAAGGGGAAAATGGGAGATGAAAGTGAATTTTATAACTCTTTACTCACAAAACTTTATTTTCTGTAAAAATAAAATTTCAGGCAGCAGTGTAGACAGGTTTTCTAGGTCGAACTGAAACAGAGGAGCAAAATGGCCCTTTTCTGAGACTTAAAATGACATAGATTTGAACAAGTTTATTGCAGAGCAAAGAACAGCAGATTTCCGCCAATGAAATGATGTGTTGGATCAGATAGTGACAAGCCTGGCACAAAATCTTGTCTGCTGTCACACTAATGATAGCTGAGATTGTGGACAGAAAATAAAGTTGGAGAGTTAGTGGATAGTCTGCAATGTTGGTTAGGACAAGGTAATCAAGCTATTAAATAGGTAAGAGAAAAGTGGAGAAAGGAAAACAAAATACAAACCAATAAGTTAATTTTAACATCTTGGATAACTATGGGTTTTTTTTTTTTTCTTTTTTTTTTTTTTTGCTTATATTACTTGAAAAATTAAAACAATATGAATGTTGGAACCAGGACTACTTTATCTTTTCTTTTACACTTTTTAGTGGGGCTTTTTTTGTTTGTTTTCAATTATCTACATATAGTGCTTTCCCCATTATTTATTTGGTCAATGCCTGATGAAATGAGGCTGCTGTATGTTAGGATCAGTTTCTTGGAGTTGTGTTATGTTAGCACATGAATTACCACTTTCCAGATTAAAAAAGAAAATTGCTGGAGAATATGCTGTTGCTAATTCAGTAGGGTGTCATTTCCTCACTGTACCTTTAGGAACTGTCACTGCTACTGTGCTTTTGTTTTTAATTCATTAGTATAAATGTTTTTCTAGATAAGTACTAGTTTACTACTAGTAATAGTAGTTTTCTATTTATATTTTTAATCTTCCTAAATTCAGTATCATTGTTGCATCTCATGTTAACGATTTTAACGCCATGTACTGTATGAACAAAATGTTAACCAGTGCACTTTTAATACACTGGTAATGTAAAATAGACAAGGGACAGAGCTGCTTAAATGAGATTTCTCATGCCTGTCTTTCCTAGTATGAATTTGTGTTAGCTTTGTAATCGTTTTATTGAAACCTTCAGGATAAAGGGACCTATCGCTGTTTATTTTGCTAGCATTACTCTTTTCTGTCCCTCTTTGCTTTTGTTTTCTCTGGTGACCCTCTTTGTCCTTAGCTGCTACTAACCATAAGTTTTCCCAGAAACCAATCCTAAGCAGAAACTAATCTACTGGTGGTTTATAGCTTCCTATGGAGCTTTAGGACTTTTCAGTCGTATTGCTTATGCTACAGTTAATCTGCACTGCATGTGTTTTTATTTTTCAGGAAACTGAAGCAGCAGTGCAAGCTAAACAGCCGAATGTGGAAGAGGTTTTGTCTAAAGGGTGTCATTTATATAAGGAAAAACCAGCCACTCATCCAGTAAAGGTAATGAAGCAACCTTTAGCAATATCCATTACTGTGTAATGGGTTATGCTTCCCCTGTTGCACACTTGTCCTTGATGCGCTCTGTTTAAAATCAATGAAAGAACTTGGCAAATGGCATTTGTTCTGTTCTGTGACAGCATAGCCAGGAAAAATGTAATGTTCCCAGCTAGAAAATTTTTGCATATTGTGATGGGAATATTGTTTTTGACAATAATGTTTTTCTATCTCTTCAAGAGTAATCCACATTGAAAGCAAATGTAATTCTTGGTGCCTAATTAATGACACAATTTAACATGTTTTTAAAGTTCCTTATTTTGAATTTTGCTTTCATAATATTTGTCAATTAAAAGAAAAATGAGCATGTTTGCTAGAAAAGGTAAGAGTCAAGTCGTAAAGAGGCCCCTTTACTTTAAAATTTTTCCATTCTGAAGGAAAGAAGTCATGGCAATATACAACTTTCCTCCTCAGTTTCTCTGCCAAAATTCACGTAGAATGACTGACTTGATTCTGTTTTGGAGCAGAAGATACATTGTTAAGAAGGCTAACGCCTCCCAACACTTCTCTTTTAGAAAAATGTACTATAGAATCCTTTTCGCCAGCATAGAAATCAGTTTGGAAGCGGATATTTTACACTCAGTTTCCTAAAGACTATGTAGACCTTCACTGATACCACAGTATCATTTTCTATCCTGTAGAATCTTGAAGCAGAAAATAATGAGCAAGCAGCCTCCCATGTTTGGTTCAGCTGCTTTTGGAATGGGAGACCAAACTAGTAAGGTTTGGCCAACCAGAGCTTTATCTGGTTTCTGGTTTTATAACTGTTAATAAAGTTTCTGTGAACATGATGATTAAGAGCTCCCAGAAACTGCAATAGTGGCTTATTGATTACACTAAGTATCTACTATAATTGCTTCTGACTGGGCAGAGATAGTAAACTTTGTGTTTAGAGCTTTTCCAAACCTTTAGCACTCAATAAGCTTATTTTACAGAAAAAGGTTTCCTTAGAAAGTTAGGATGTCTGTAGGTGACCTCTAGAGTGAATTTCTTGTTTTCCATCTCTATTTAGGCACTATACCTAGAGTATTATTTTCCTACTTTTAGAAAATTTTCTCTAAATTACTTATAAATCCCACCAGCAGATCTCCATTCACAGAAGCACATGAGTACACTTATCTCCACTTTAGAAATTAATACATATTTAAGAATTATTTGGTTTCTTTTCTTCTTCCCCGAACAAAAATCCTTAAAAGTTATTTTCCCCTTTGGTATCTATGCTTTTATTTTTTAACAATCAGTTCTCCTAAAGAGTGGTAAGCACCAAAAGAGGTAAACTCAAGGTGACTTAAAAGTAGTGTGATAATGAAAACGGGCAGAAATAAAGTTTTTTGACTCTGTGTTGGACATTTTTCTTGGCTGATACAGAGCTATTTTTGTTGGGAACTGAAACATGTCATCTGTGCATTGAATGGATGATGGAACAAAAATCACTCTGCAATAACTGCATTTACTCATTTTGTGTGACTTCAGCTGCAGTCTTAGGGAAACTTACTCCACATTTTAACAAGCAAAGCACTTGAAACAACAAAAAACTAGAGGTTTTGGATTTCTAGATTTTTGTAATTGCATGTAAAGTATTGCAGAATGAATGCTGGCATTTGCAAGGAGAAGAACTAGTACTTGTTTTACATACCACAGACAGAAGTATAAATGGTGTGAAATGATTCTGTTTAGGCCAAACTTCTGGGATAGAAGTGTACTCTGTGTCTATTTCTTTTAAATGTTCACATCAAAGACACTGAAAACTGCCAATTTCTACCAGATTTACTGGAACAAGATAACTCTCTAAATAAAGATTATGATGTTCCTTGAGTCGTAGCTTTGACAATTATATTATAAAATATGTCTGTGAGGAAATTAGTAACTACTTGTGGAGTAGTGAGCATTTAATTTCTAGTCACTCTTTAATTGCATTTTACTTGTTTCATTACATTCTGTATTTCAGTTAATTGAACGACCTGTGAAGTTAATTTCTGGTTCACTGTGTGTACAATAAGTCATAAAACAGTGAATATATACTGCCAGGACTGTTGAATTGCTTTCTTGATGATGTAGGTTTCCTTAAGTTTCCACCCATTTATACTGAGTTTGTCTTCTGTCATCACTCTTCATGAGTAACTTCCAGCACTGCATGCTATTTATGTGTTCCCATATAAACTTTTCATCAAATGTCAAAATCTTCTTCTACACAAAAGGTATTTGTGGAAGCAGAAATAATTTGTACTCAGATTAAGGTGGCTTTGAAAAATTATTAGCAAGGTTGCAAAGTTAAGCACTCAAAATTGAATTAAAGCTGCTGTGGTGGCCTTGGTTTAGGCTGAACACTGCCCAATTCAGTACAGGATATGGATAGCACTCACAGTGCGAGCAGCAATTCGATACTGACTCATACTCCTTGTTTAGTCTGTGGCACAGGAAAAAAGGTAAAATTACATGACTTCTTTAAAAGCATGAATTACTTGCATAGCATTGCTTGACAACTTTGTATGTTATTTAGTTCTCTGAGGCACCTTTGTCTTAGCTTCCTTTTTTCTCTCTGATTTCCTTAATTCACCACAAATCTTCCCATTCTTTTCAATAAATGAAGTAGAAGTTCTATAGACTCATTCACACCACAAGCATCTCCTGTGGTGGAAAATAGTATGTGTCAGAGAATTAAAGGTATTGGTGCAATTTCATGCATTGTATCTGAATTAATGTTCATAGTTGGTTTTATTCTAGCATTTTCTAATGTTTAGCTGTTTATCTTTGCAACCTTTATAATATACCTCATTATAGTGTTTTGAATGTAAATTAAATCCCACGGATTTATTTTGGCACATCCTTAATCTTATCTCATAGTTATGTCACTGAAATAAGTATATTCTCACACCCTCACTAAGCATACTAAAGGTGCTGATATTGGAATTTTGCAATGCAGGACTGTAAAAATATTTTTGTTGGCAAATGAAATCCTAGTATATGCTGATTCAACAGTCAAAAATGGGATGAGACGTGTGGTCCTTTAAGCACTAACACTTTAATAATCAGACTTATTCTTTTTTATAAAATGGATTTCATGCTTTTTAAATGCATTTATGTAAAGATTTTGCAGGTGGGGGAGGGAGACGTTACTGCTGGTGGCAGTGGCAATAGAAAGAACATAAAACCCAAACTCATGATTAACAGCACTTAAAGAGAACAGTTTATTCAGGAAAGGATTTCTGTAGCAGTGGAAGAGCTGTAGTTCCCTGCCACAGCAATCAGTTTGTCCTTTCACATGTTGGGTGGGAGAGTAAGTAGTGAGGAACTCATTTTCATTATCCTCAGTCTTGCATTTAAAAGACTACAAGAGTTCTCTCTCTAAATACTTTTATCTAGTTTTGTCAATGAGATTAATTAATGTATGAATGTTAATCTCACTTAAATTGCACCAGTACTGACATTTAAAGGAAATCAATAAATTAATGAAAGTGTTCCTCAGTGCAACATATTTTGATGTTCATACTTGTCACCAAAGCTCTAGAGTTGCAATTACAGCAAAACTGTGCTCAAAGAAGTTAACATTTTAATGCATACATGTTAATTATTGCAGATGCAAAATCGGATCAAACTATAATTTTGATAGAAGAGTTTAGAACTAGCTACTCTCTTATTCATGGCATAGATATTGCCTCAGACAACCCTCTCTAATGTCTGTTGTGGGCATGTTTTATATTTTGTCATTGCTGGAAAGGAATCCCTGGCTCACATCCATATGAATGATTAAGCAGCTACTCATAGTAAGGACCAATATTATATTTATAACATCCATATCTGCTTCCTGAGTTACTGTGAATATACTGTAAAATGAAGCCAGACTTTGATAGTGTAATATCTCTAGCTTTTGTTTTTAAGGGCTCTCTGCTACTATTGAATTAATAGATATTGGAGTAGTCCTTCGCATTTTAAGCTCTGGAAGTAGGTTCTTGGGCTACAACAGCAGACAAAAAAAAAAAAAGGAACTTTAAAATCTACCATAAAATATGTCCAAAGTGTGTGTTTCTGTGTGTCCATAATCCACACAGAAATAAACTAAATGTATGATTTTGAATTGTCATATGACAAGTTGCATTTATCATGCATACAGGATAGCTTTTTCTGTCTAGTCCTCATAGTCTATTATCAAGGAGAATCTCTGATATTGCTGACTTTTTATTTTATTTTAATGCAGTTTTTAAACTACTCTTTAAGATAAAAACTTGGTTTATTCCCTCATGCAGAATTGTATCCTTTTTCTCCTGCCCTACCAAAAAGCATTTACACAGAAATCTCTCCAGAATTTATACCAGGTAATATTCTGGCCTCCATTGGTGACAGATATAAAAGACCTTTGCATGTTTAGAGTATTTATGGCAAAGCTTAAGGCAAATTCTAGAAACGCTCCCCTGACATATCAGAATATAAAATTATGCTACCTAAGTGTCTGCATGTGTACACACTTCAGTTTAATGTGTATTGTTCCATATCCCTCTCCTATTGACCCCTGTCATCTTAGACTCAAGGTAATTAAAGTACCTTTGTTAATAGGCAACTTGTTTCCATCACAGCTGGATTGTGATTTAGACTGTATATCTAATTGTGAATTGGACACAAGAATACTAAAGGCATTCCTGAGTGGCACTGGTACTCTGTGTTGCTTTTTGTAGCAGACAATCAGGGAGCAGCTTAAAAAGGAAATACAGTCTTCATTTTAAGAGTATAGAGATGCCAGCATAGAATTAGCAATGCTTCATCCTTCTTTACAGTCCTTAGAACAAAGAAGAAAGAGGGGTAGAAACAACATTTTTAAGTCTAAATTTCTCTCGGAGTTATCTGAGAACAGATGTAATTCACACTCCAGACTTTTATTTATATTTTGTTTAAAAATGAGTGTGTGCTCACACACTGAAGTTTATGACTCCCTGAAAACTACTAAGACTATCTCTTTCTTTCTTTCTTTCTTTCTTTCTTTCTTTCTTTCTTTCTTTCTTTCTTTCTTTCTTATAAATAAGTAAATAAATAAATAAATATGTGGAAGAAAGTGTTCTGCATTTTCTATTACAGATTGCAGAGGTTTTGTTGACAATTTTTTAAAATTAATAATTCACTTTTCTTTTGTAATTAAAAATTATTATTAATTTTAAAAAATTGCATCTTGGGTTCACGGTGATAAAAAAAAATCCCACCTCTGTACAGTATGTTAAAGAAGAAGTCATCCTATGTTCTCTAAAAAGGTGTAAAGGCCTTTTGACCAGGGAGCAGTGCAAGCCAGTGCTCCCTGGGACTGGGGGCTCCCCACTGGGCTGCAGGACAGGGTCTCACCAGCCAGGGCCCCTCCCGCTGCCCCTGGCCAAGAAGCAGGGCAAGTGGGGGAACTGCCCCTGGGTGGGGGTCAGGCTCTGGCCCGATGAGGGGAACCAGAGTCAAACACAGCCCTAGGTGGCTGAGCAGGGCCATGGGGATGAAAATGTGCTGAGGCTGGTCCAGGAAGTCAGTCTGTGGTCAGGGTCAGGCAGCTGCACTGACTCTAAGTTGGCCCTGTGCTTCAGCAGCCAAACTTTGAGGAGGAAAGATGCTTTCAGGACCCTGACACCATGAAGCTCTTTTGCAGCCCAGCTAGGAAGGATTTTACTCATCTCTCTCTCCCACTTGTGAAAATTAGTTGATGTTTCTACTTTTATGGGTTTTTTTTTTGTTGTTTTATTTTTTACTCTGATGGTCCATCAGATGGGGAAAAAGTGAAATTATTTTATTTTACATTTATTTACATTAATTTATGTATTATAAATTTAATGCTATTTTCTATTCTAGAAAAAATTAGAAGACTTGAATGCTGACTGGAAGGCAATAAACCACTTAATTCAAAAACTAAAGGAAAAGCCAGCATTAGCAGCGTTTGGCCTTTTCTCTTCAGGTGTATGTAAGTGCTTCCGTATATACATGCTTTGAAATGAATTGCAAATCACACAGTTACAATGAAAATGGCTGGAGACCAACTAAATTCATCCTGCATCCTTACAAATTTCAGCTTTAGCTTGTAAACGGAGGTGTGCTAGTGTGACATTGAACTTATTTTTTTATCGTTTCCGTTCTATTTTGTGTAATGTGTCCAAGAAAACAAATTAGATTATGGATTTGATTAAAAGATTGCAGCATGCTTTTCAAATTATTACTGTTTCAAGGTCTTGTTTCTTTATTCTATGAAGAGAAGAGATGGGATTTTGGTTCTCTACATATATTTATGGAGGATAATAAAGAGATATATATACATTATAAAGATAATAATGTTACAGGTCAAATGGATATAAATTGATTACAGAAAGAAATTCTGAAATTACTTTTTATGATAGGGTAATGAACTGAGACTGTTTCAAGACAAAGCTTGTGTATTCATAGAAGTTGTATGACAACATGGTAAGAGTAATTCTGCAGTTAAACATTAAGTCTATGATACACATCTCTGGGTGTCTTGAGTTCATGAATCCCAACAAGAGACTTGATCTCCATTTAATTTAAATTTGGACAATATTTATATCAGATTCTTCTCATATCTCTTTGCACCTGCTGGTTCCCCACAAGGATTACAAACTCATTTTTATCTCCTTGATAAATGGATTTTATTTCCCACTGCTTTCCTTTGAAAGTAGTGATTAAGTATGGGTAGAAAAGAAATACATAATGGAAGCACTGTGTTAAATCTGAGTTTCTAAAGTCTCTAAGATTCTATACTTTATATTAAACTATATCAGTTGCTTGAATTAAGAATGTTACTCACCTGTACAATTTGGAAAGTTGCTCATCAGATGTGGGAGCAGAAAGAGATTCCCCTCCCCCCCCACTGTCAGATTGCCTGTAAGTCAGGCTATGATACAGCTACAGTAGTCACCTGAGATTTGATTACTTGTAGGATACTGATCTCTCTTGCTTTTATAATGTTTTAATGGGTAGCATACAAGAAAAGCTGAAATTGGAGAATTCTCTACCTTCAACTAGTGACTCTCTGGGACAGCAAAGCAGAAAAATCTTTTTTCAGATAAGTAAATAATTGCACCGTATAGACAGAATCCAGAATATTCAGTACCAGAAGACAATTCAGCTTCTGTCAGAATAGCATATGTCAATTCAAGCAAAGCAGATGTCTTGCTTAAGACATGTTGAATCTTACTAAATAGGAGCTATCATTTAGTTTTAGTCATTTAGAACTGCTGTGATTCCAGTAGCAATCATTTCAATTTTCTAAAAAGGGCTAAATACCACTAGTATTTTTTAAAAGTTGTAGTACAGCAGTATCTATCTAAAGCATGCTATAGAAATTCATATAATGACATGGGGGAACTGAAGGAGATCTGTAATCATTTTTTGCTGTGCTGGGTCACGAAATTTGCTGTGTCAGTTTTGCATGTCAGCAAGTTATGCCAGATTCCCGGGGGAGGGAGTGTTGGTGAGTTGTGTATTTGCTGTTACAAAAGAAATGGTAGTAATGGAAGAAGAGAGAGACCACAGAGTAGTAGTGAAACAGATTCCTAAATTAACTCATCTTTAGCTGAAGAATTGCAAAATTACTCCTTTACCTTAATTCAAGATGTATGCTTTGACTACTAACATTTCTGAGACTCAGCAGATGGAATTATACATGCGGAAAAAGAAAGCACTACTGTTCTATACAGGATTAAGCAGGAAGTAAGACTGATTTCTTTTCTATTGCCAAGACCACTTAAAATTTGTACCTATGCTTGTAAAACTAATTCATAATTTTTCTTTATTTAAGTCAGTTTACTGAAATCACATTATTATAGATGTATCACCATAGAACAGTAGAGTTCAGAAGGGACCTGGGGAGACATCTATTCCTCCTGCTCAAAGCACAGTCAATTAGCACAGGTTGCTCAGGGTCATGTCCAGTCAGGTTTTGAATATCTCCAAGGATGGAGACTCCATAACCTCTCCAGGCAACCTATTCCAGGGTTGAACCACTCTCACAGTAAAAAAAGTTTCTTCTTCTATTTAAATAAAATTTCTAGTATTTCAATTTTTGCCTGGTGCCTCTCATCCTGTCACTGGGCATCACTGAAGAGAGTCTGGCTCTGTCTTCTTTACTCTACCACTTAGATATTTATACACATGGATATGATCTCCCCTGAGCCGTCTCTTCTCCAGGCTGAGACAGCAGGTTTCTGCAAAGATAGAAAGTGGTATGTGTTACTAAATATTTTTGTAATCCATTAGAAAAAAAAGAGGGGAGGAAAAAAAAAGAGATTGAATGTCATGGGTTTTGTCATGCTATGCTATAGGTTCTGTAGTTATGTTAACCACTTATGTTATAAACATTTTTATGGACTTACTTGTTCTGTGCTCCTGATTCTCATGAACCATGCATTGATGTGCACAGAGACTCAAACTGGCTATTTTTAAGGAAAGATGCACAAAAATAATTTGGAAGGACTTTGTGAAGCAATGGCAGTATCTCCTGTTGACAGTTGTTCACTTTCTGATTCTATAGAGACTTTTGCGGACATCAGAATTTAATAATGTTGACATCTGTGTTTGACACCAGGGAATGAAGATGTAATTGGCTAATCTCTACTGCCCTGTCAAGTATCATTTGGTCTAGTCTGGCTACAAGAACTCAGCCAGAGGGTCTTACTAAATATGCCATCTGGTGGGTGTTACAGAGGTAAAGGACCCTGTTAATAATTATTTCTAGGTCTGTGTATTATAGTATCTTTGGCAGAAGAAGCACTGAAAAGTCCTTAATATCCCACCAGTCCAGTGTGCCCTCAGGCATAATGAACAAGAACTTCTCTTGCAGCTCAAAAAATGTACTTAGCTGAAGGGTACATCTAAAACCTTAGCAAAGTTTGACTTCCAAGACAAGATGATTCAGGAAGGGAATCACACTGGCTATCTGTACTTGACATGATAACATGAAACTGTGTGAATATCTCTATGCAAATACCTTGATGAATTGCTTATCCAGCAGTTTGAAAATATTTTAAGCGGAGAAAAATGCTGTTTTGGAATGTGCTTTTACAGGAAGGACAGATTTTAATACTATCATTAGCATTCATATGACTTCTTTTGTATTGAAGTGCTACTACTGTATTTACTTAATAAGTTAGGTAAAGTTATATAGTGCTTTGTAAACCCACGTGAATGCATTGTGGGGTGGGAGGCATTCCTGACATTGGTCCTGAGGAAAACAGTTTTCATTAGTTGCCTTCATTCAAGTAAGACATATGGGGAAAATTTTGGCCGGTTTCATTTAGAGCTGTACTTGAAAATACAGTTTCTTAAAAAGGATATGTATTTATTTTAAATCATGCTATGTTAGTGGAACTTTAAAAATACCTATGAATGAATACAGCTGAAAATACTTTGTCAACTGATTTTACATTTTACAGCTAATAAAACTGTGAGCAGTATTAGTGCTCTTACAGTTTGCTTAACTTACTCAGTGAACAGTACTTTGTGTACAATCAATTTGATTTTTTTCCCTGAAGTTTTGCAAAAGATTTTGTCTTTTTGTATGAAATGCCTACTCAAGCGAAACAGAAAACTGTATGACTGTGAAATGAAGAAAAAAGTAGAGAGTTAGTGTTAATTACAATGGTGAAAGCACTTCCAAAATTAAGCAGAATTTGTCCCTTTAAACTTCACAAGTTATAAGTCTTATTTTGGAGCATTGTTTGTAGCAAGTCTAAAAAAAGATAAAGAAAGAAAGAATTGTTTCGTTTTACAAATTGTAGGAGAGTTAGAGATGCATTTGACAGAAAGGCTTTATATTCGTTGTTATTTATTGTATATTTAGCACAAAGAATTTGAAGAAAGCTAATACTATATCACCAGAACTCACAATACTAGCCATCAGCTTTAGGTATCTTACTTCAAATGCATACAATCACAGCCCTTCTGTGCTTTCAGTACAATTTGCTTTGGGAGTAGAAGTCAGAGACTGCAGGCATGGAGCCACAGACTGGGCTTCCATGTATGGGGGAAGAAGACTTCAGGATTTAGAATGAATAAGGGAGAATGGGACAGGAGTCATATATCAGGCTGAGTCCGTTAGAAGCAAGTTGTAACATGAGGATTTTGAGCTGGAGTAACTTCACCAACTGATTTAACCGAAAGAGAACTCATCCCTTATTAGCCCACATATTCAGCTGGGGCATAGGAAAAAAGATTCACAGCAGCCACCTTCAGAGTTTGTAATACCTTGAGTTTTGGGGTTTGAATGGAAAGAATTTTATTTGTGAATATGGGGAAACTAGTGACAACAGAATTTCATTTGCTTGTCATTTGATATTTTAGTTCAAGGAGTGCATCCTAAGCTATGTCTGCTTCTGTTTGGGAAAGTTTAGCTGGCCTCTTATTTCTCCATGAAACAAGTCCCCACCTGGACTAGACATGCTGCTTTGTCCTAGGCTTATAGGACCTTATAAAACAGTTCTTGAAAAATATAACTAAAGTTATTCTCTGAGTATATATACTGCTGTGGCTTAATACACCTGAAATTCATATGCACTGCTTGGAATGTAATATAACATAAGAAACAAGTACTGGTGCTACTGAAAATACACAATTCCTGAGACTGTAAGTTTTTGAGGAAAATTAGTAGCAAATGAAAGCATGTATGTGAAAATACATACCCATATGAAATAACATAAGGTTTAAAATTAAAATCCAGTGACCTCAGAAGCTGAAAATGCTTCTGTAGTGCTAGTCTGTATTTTATGCATCTGGAATTTTCTTTTATTTTCATATTAAATGCACAGTTGAGTGATCTATTATTCTATATCAGTTAGTTCTAAGATAGGGAGATGCCCAGTCTGTACATGTCCCAATCCTGCATTATGAAGATTGCCCTGTTAAATCTCTGATATTATATCTGGTTTAATATTTTCAGTGGGGTTGAAGGTTTCTTTGTTATTGAAACTATAACTGTTGAAATATGTTAATTCCATGGATTTCAGAGCTGGATCATGTAATGTCCCACTGCCTCTTTAAAAACAAACAAACCATTTGTTTTTAAGCGATATTCAAGAGAATGACAAAAACATAAGAAACAAAATGACAACAACTAGCTTTGGGCAAAAATGCACAATAGATATTATTTTATTTTTTTTGTAGTATTTCATCGCTAATGTGCTCTGAAGCGGTCACTGTTTATCGGTTATGCATAGTGCTTAAGTGAACACACATGCTGTAGTTCAGAACTGTGTTTCTCAGAATTTCCAAATGCTAGTTTTAAAAATCCTTGTACATTTCATTATGTGCACCTGAAAATATAACAATAGGTGTATTCAGAGGATAAATTAAAAACAAGTGTACAAATCAGATATTAGAATGTCTGTATTGTTTATAGCAGCTGGCATAGTATAATTGAGA
>VZTV01008669.1:2203-19708 GCA_013400875.1 Anhinga rufa
TGGGAGGGGGTGAGAAAGGGGAAGGCTGAGTTTTGGGTTCCTGTGAGCTTGTTCGAAACCTCAGCATCTGAATATGTTTTGGTTTAAAAGCTTTTAACCCTCCCCAATCTACCTTTTTTCCCCGTAGGATTTTTTTTTTTAAAGATTTTGTTGCTTTTTCAGGCCGTCTG
The DNA here is from genome assembly GCA_013400875.1 of Anhinga rufa. NCBI lineage: Eukaryota > Metazoa > Chordata > Aves > Suliformes > Anhingidae > Anhinga > Anhinga rufa. The sequence goes on from VZTV01008669.1 coordinate 2,374, forward strand.
ATGCAGGTGCAGTAATTAACGGGTATCCTTCCTTGTGACACAGCAGCGTAGTAAGAAAACAAGCGTTAAATCTTTAAATAAAGGAGTTAATTTGGAAATAGTCTTAAATACAGTTCTGAAGCAGATAAAAGTTATTTTGGTAAATCCTCTAAATGCAATGGAGATTTTATTTACAGCGCAGGAAAACTAGGGGGGAAACCCGTTTTCTTGCTTCTCACTAACCTAACTGTGACTAATTACTCTTTGCTTAAAAAAAATTAAAAGGAACAGATTAAATTTCTGTCTGCAAGGCACAAATTAATCCATTTACAGAATTAGTGCTCCATTAGCACACAGGAGCCCAAATCTGTCTCAGAGGGGATGGCAGTATTTGAGTTTTGGATTAATTCCAGTAGACTTTTAGGCAGGCTGGTGCTGACTTAACCTTACCGCTTCGTTTGTGCAGCGGCGAGCACTGTGCTGCAGACAAGCTACGTGAATTTTTGGGATGTAGGAAGGGAAGGGCTTGATCCCTCTCTAATGTTAAGGTTGCATTAGAATGGAATTAGTATAAGCCGTTGCTTGTGCTTTGTCCCAAGCTCATGCTTACAGTTCAACTATAAATACTCTTGCAGATTAGTTAAAAAAAATCTGTATAGCTGTTTTTTCTCTCTCCCCCCGCCCCTTTTTCATGCGAGAGCTGTCACTCTTGACTGTTGTGTCTGTACCAGCCTGTCTGTAGGCTGTCTGTCCTTCCACTATATCTTTGGGTACATGCAGACAGACCAGGTTCTGTTGGTTGGATGTGTGTCAACTCCAATTTGGAAGCAATATATTCATAGTGGTGCTGTGCCTGAGCTCATAAGCCTAGAGCTAATAAGCCTTGCCGAATGGCTCATCTTATTTGTTTGGGCAGCGCGTTGATCTAAAATGGTTATGCGGCTCCTGGATCTGAGCTGGTTCACATCTGGCCAGCTTGAGGTCTGTCTGCATGTGGCCATGGAGATGTGCTCTGAGTTCCTTTTATATTTGTCTTTGGTGTCCCCTTTGGAAATAGATGCAATTTATATTGCATGAAAGCAAACAATCTTCTGCAAATCCACAGCAGGGAGTGGAGCCAGTGGCCCTCATGCAGAGGGAAAGGAAAGGAAAAGGAGCTGTTTGTGCAGGAAAATTGTGGACAGGGAGGGAGGGGAGCGGGAAGGTTAGCCACAGGTGTAGTTTAAGTAACTTTAGAACAACTGCGAGGTTCCAGAGTTTATAAACTGGTGCTGTTTTCCTAAAAAAGACCTAATGGGAACGCTGCCTGTATCTGTGCTGCCTAAACACTTAACTAGTGTAGAATACCTTTTGCATTAAAAACTTTCACGCAACCATATTATACAATAGTTTTCCCGTGTAACTGTACTTTAAATAATCCCAGCTTTGCCTATTTTTGCCATTTCATTGGCACTGCAAAGCATCCAAGTTAAAATGAGCAAGGGGTAGTTGTAGAAGAGACCTACAAAGAAACAAAGGTATCGGGGCTAGAAAAGTGCTTAGAGGCGGGGGTGATCCTGATTTGGGTCTGCCTGACTTTCTGACAGCAGACAGTGGAGATGGGTTTTAGCTGAGTAGCTGATTTTGTGCGTGGGGGTTGATGGAGAGTGGTCAGGTGTCCGGGAGCACCTGCGGGGGTACAGAAACCAGGAAAAAACACTTGGGAGCAAAACTTCAGAATGGGTGACATAGGACGGGTCAGAATGGGCTGATTTTGCACTCTGTTATATAGTTAAAAAATTTAGAATATCCAGATATAAATGAGGGAGGGGACAAATCTTGATGCAGTAAATGCAGGAAGAAGGTTTAATAATTATGCAGTTAACAAAAAAAATCTAGGAAATATGTATATGCTGCATTTAGCTGTTAGATTAAAATGATGGATTTTTTGGTAAAAAAATTTTTTTTTTTAGATACTTAATCATTTAAAGCAGCAACTCCTTTGCATGTTTCATATTAAAAAGACATGTTACTAACGAAAGACAGAAACAAACTAATGTCATCTCCATTCAGTTTTTATATCACAATATTTGTTCATTTTCCATCATCTGTGTTTGAAATCTTGTAAGTGAAATTAATAATGGGCATATGTCTTCAAAGTGCTTACTTGTTTGGTCTTTTTGATGCTGAAACCTCAGACAAACCTTTTTACTAGAACTTGTATCCTGCCTTTCTCTGCCCTCTGACTACGGATAAGCCTTACAGTTCTCCTCAATATGCTTTTTAGCTCCACTTAGCCTTCTAATATTCTTTACCTGATACGACTCGCAGAGAACGAAGAGTAGCTCAGATAGACCACACTGGCACGAAGGTAGCTGATGTTGTGCTGTTACGGGAAGGAAAGGCAAAATTACTTCTGCCTTTTTTATGGAACTGTAATCGCGCTGAGGATGCAGCATCCTTTCTTCATATTATGGTAACTTTTGCTACTATCTAGCTGTGCGTTAAAGACGCCTAACAAATGATTTTATCTTTTTTTTCTTTTCAGAATGAAATAAATGAGGTTCCCTTCTTCGATATCCAGCTGCCTTATGAACTGGCACTGAAGATATTTCAGTACCTGGGCAAGACTGAATTGGGAAGGTGTGCTCAGGTAAGTGCTGCTGACAGTTCGCTTCCACTGCTACCACTTAAAATTGGCAGAAATATTCAAGAAACAGTCAGGCGCCTTGATGCCGGGGAGATGCGTGGTAGCCCTAGTAGCTCAGCTGATTGTGCTTTTGCTTATTGGAAATACTTCCAAAGCTGAATTAAAAAATAATTGTAAATGAGCTGGATTTATAGCTTGCAGTTGAGTAGAGTTAAATAAAACATTTGTGGCTTGGACAAAAGCGAGCCTTAAAATGTAACATAAATACTTCCAAAGATCTTTTGATTCAAGCGAGTGTATTTAGAAACAAGTGAGCGTCTTGCAGCAATATTTAGAACTGAACACTTTGCAGTGCTAAGGGCATGGCAAAAAAGCTGTTTCCCCCCTGCTTTTCAGTGTGTGACTTGAACCGTAAAAAATTGGAGTAGTAACTTTTTGTCTGCAGTAATTTCATGTGAGGCTAAATTCTTAAATGACGCTGGTTTCCTCCCCCTCCTCCTCCACCCTGGCAAGGGGCTCGTATTTTTCTTTGGTGATACTTTAAGATAATGCCTTCACCAGTCTGTACTCAGTCGTGGTCCATAATTTATGTGTAGTTGTAAACTGCCTGTCTCTTTGAGTAGCTTTTCTAACTTAAACGCTCACACACACCTGACTGTACTTAGGACTACTGTTCAGGCCACACTTTTGAGCCTCTTTCTTCGCACACAGAATGATGAACCTCCTCTCTGAATGAGTCTTCAAAGCAAACTTCATTGGCAAGTGCTGATTACCCTGTGAAATAGGATAGAATATTGCGGATATTCATTGCCAGCTTCTCCCATGGCTGCTATTTAGCGTCTCAGGCTGGTGTTCATTGAACTTGTACAAAGCACATCTTGCAGCTTCGCAAAAATCCAACCAAACCCATTCTTTGTGTTATGCCCTGGACTGTTTGTAAGAGGAAGAAATGTAACATGTAAAAACTGAAGGGTCACAGACAGAGTATAGCTTTGTTGTGGACGATAAACTAGACAAAAGTATTAGCCAAATGGCACATGCATTGAAATGAAATTGGGCTTTTAACGTTCAGTATGAGCAAGTCATAGTTTTAAATAGCTACAGGTGGTTATTGCTTATATCTTTGACTTGCTAATGCCTATTTAGGAGCAAGGACTGTTAGAAGAAAAATAATTCCTCTTGTAGGGCTTCTGTTGCAGAGGGAAAAAATTATCTGGGATTATTTTTTGGTGCTGTCCAGGAGACTGAAGCTTTCAGATACGCTTGAGTTTCTGTCGTCTGAGGTAGAGATAAACAGTCAGTGAAAGCCGCATCCCATGAAATGGAACAGGATTGCATTTTTGAAGTGGATTGCTTTAAGGTTATTCTTTCTCTATCCTATTGTTTTTTTTTTTCCCTTAGGCATGATTAGTTTGCCTCATGGCATAGTAAAAAGATTGGCTGATGAAGGGCTGCTCCTTTTCTCTACACTTGGGCTGCACTTGATTTCTCTCGCTCACTTTGTTTAACTTGAACCTGTTCTCATAAGATGTATTTAGCATTGAGAACATTTTTCATATTTCTCAATTGCCTTCTAAGACTGAGTCAGTTGAGCCTACGTGGCAGCTGACAGGTAGCTGAGCAAATGCCCACTGTTTTACAAGGCTTTCCGAATGAGATGAATATCCCGTGTTTTTAGTGCAGAGCTGGCTTCTTTTTAAGTGTTCAAATAAAAAGCAAAGCAATAAAAATAAATACCATTTTCATTTTTCTCTCGGTGATTTTGTTTTTGAAGGGGGAGAAGCCCTCCTCTTTTAAATGGAAAGCCCTGCTGCTTTACGGTGTTATCGTAGAAAGGTTTTTTTTTATTAAGGCGCCTTGGGATTTTAGTGAAATTGGGCCAGTCAGTGGAATTGGCATCATGAACTATGTGAGTGCCTTTGGAGAAAACCTGTTTGCTTAGTTCTTGATGCCAAATTGGTAACCGACTAACAGTAAAGTAGCCTGGCTGTGGAGCCTCTTTGAGATTTAATCACACCACAGACTGCTCTGGAGAACTTTAATTTCACCCTGATATTTCTCCCTCCCTCTCTTCCCCACAGCTTTTCTTTGATTTTTGGAATTAGTACTATAAAACACAAACTATCCGTATGGCACCTGAAATACAAGAGCCATGTGCAGCATGAGAATTAATGGTGTCATCAGTTCCTGAGCTGTGGTGAGTTCGCAGTAGCTGTGCGATATTCAGTAGCATCCAGGAGATCAGTCCCTGTTCATATCCCATGTTTATAATTCAATGAGAGAGGTATCCAGGACTTAATGTGTCAGCAGAACAGTCCAGAGTAATGGCAAAATTTTCCCTCTGCTTTGTGCCAGCCCTATGAGCAACTCTTGATTCTGTTCTGAGGACTGAAAGAAATGTTGATGCTATGAATGACTCTCTTGTGACTTCTGTGACGAGTGGGTTTGAGAACAGTCAGTCCTTCCTCCTGGTCGTGATGTAGAAGGACAAGAAAAACAATCATTTGAGACACCGCAAGTATGACAAATTAACAAAAGAACTTCTGATGTGTTTCAATTTGGGGCTGATACTGCAGACATCTGCAATTAACTTCACTCGTGGCCTGAGGACCTGGCCTTTAAGCTCTCAGCTTTGTGATAAGGTGGTGTGTCTAATCTGTGAACTTCCCTGTATACTTACAGTTGTTACTGCTTTCTAGTAAATACCAGAGACTGCATAAATCGCATTTTGTGGTGTGAAATGCTTCTCGACAGTACGTACTGAATTTTGGCAATGCTAAAGCAGTTTTATTTCTGAACAGGTCAGTGGGAACTTGCCTTGAACTGTTAGCATTTTCATCTGAGAGGTGGCTTAGAAACGTTTGCCAACACAACAATTGTGTATGTATCTAGGACAAGGGAGACTGTTTCTAGGAATTTAAGAATGAATTGTCTTGCATAAATCAAGAATTTCAGATGCTTGCCTCTAGAGCTTCTGGAATTATCAAACTGTTAGGTTTTTAGTGTTTAGACATTTAAAAAAAGAAAATGTCATGTATTTTTTTTGAGCATACTTTTGCATCAAGGTTGCATATGGGTAAAAGTAATCATCCGTCCCCCTCGTAGTTTAGAGGGAGAGAGCAGAGAAGCGGATGGATGAGGATATCCTGGGCTCAGGATGAGATTTAAAATAACATTATGGCTCTGAATTGAAAAGATGGGCAGATTCCACCTGGTAAATGTGCATCTGAATGGCTTTGGATTAAATACTGTTTGATGCTACATATTGTGCTGAATTGAAAGTCCAGATATTTCTAATTGAGGCCCCTGGCTTCAGCAAATGAACCCTGAATATGTCTTTGTGTGACTAGGGAAGGAAATAAACCTAATGAGACAAAGACAGTTATCAGATGGAGAGGGATGAATAAACCTTCATTAGGATTTGAGCCAGTTGATTTAGACAGGATTAGAAGAAATCTAGGATTTGATGGAAGAGGTGGGCTTTTTAGTGTTTTTTTTGTTTGGGTTTTTTTTTGGGGGGGGGGGGGGATCCCCAAAGGTAAAACCAAATAGCAAAACCTATGTCAACAAAAGCCTGTGAAGTCCGTCAGAACATTATTACTTGCTGAACTGTAAGATATAAAACTGTTCCTGTGTGGAGCTCAGGGGAAACCAAAGTTTCTTTGCTAAGAACAGTCGAACTGTAGTAAAAGGAGAATAGGAACACTAAAGACAAAATTAAATTTGGGACTCTAAATCTATAAACAACTTTGTAAGATGTTATCATTGATCATTGTTGGAGTTTCTACGTAGTGTAGATTTGGAAATAATTATGTTCGTAGTTTAATAAAAGCTTTGTGTGTCTCGGCTACTCTCCCAACAAGCAGAATGTATGGGTGCGTATAAATAAAGCTGTAATGCTCTGGCTTTCGGGGCCTCACCTGAAACTCTTAAGTCAAGCAGATCTAATAAAGCTGACTTCAAGCCAATGGCTGGTTTTAATGCGGCAGCTCACAGTGGTGCTGTAAAGTGAAATGCTTGAGACACTTTTATTAGAGATTTCTTGCAGCTGAGGCTCACTCAGTGGGGCTTTTACAAGGGATTGTCATGCCAGTTTTGGTGCATTAAGAAAAGGCTGCGTTAGGGACCCTTTGGAAATTCATGCTTGTAAAGCAGCAGGAGTCAACGTAATTTGATTAAAAAAAATCATAATAGGATAGGATCTTTATTCCGCTTGAATGTTTGTTCCTGAAAGTTGAAAAGGCAGTCTAAATTTTATGTAGTGTCCCCCCCTTTTCTGTTTTTTTTTACTGTCTTTATAAAATGCTTTTAAGACCTTAAAACTAGAAAGGTCTGTGCAACATTGTCTATTTTGGCAAACTCCGAAGGTGTGTGGGCGGGGGTTGTGTGTTTTGTTTTGGGGATTTTCAGGGGTTTTTTGTTTGTTTGTGGGGGGTTATTTTTGTCTTTTTTTATTCTTTTTTTTTTTTAAAGCAAGGCAAAAGTTGGCGTAGTTTGGCTTTGTTACTCCTGCTTGCGCGTTAGCCTGTCCCCTCAGTGTCAGCAGAAACGTGCCGCTGTTACAGGAGCGGGGCAGAGGTGCCGTTACTGATGACCGGCCTTGGCCAGGGTGCTCGACTCCTGCAGAACAGCTGGGTTTTTTGTGTGTCAGCAAAAAGCTGGGTGTTTGTTTTTTCTTTTCCTGTGAGCAATAATGTATGGATTTATATTACTTTAAAATAAAATTGAGAGCAAATTCCCCACTAAACGGTAATGGTTTCAAATTTGGATTGCTTTTTTTTTTTTGCTTTTGAACTTCCCGAGTGTGTCCCTACAGGGACAGGAGCATTAAGCACTGCTTTTTTTTTTTTTTATTACAGGATGATGTATAATGCTAGAGGAGGCTTGGTGCTGTTTCTGTCATTTGTAAGGCGGTTATGTTTGCCCTATCCAGGTTATTTTCTTTGTCTGATGATGGAAGGGGGTTATATTATTGCTAGTTTGGATCGAGGTCTTTTGGTGAATAACTAGATTATTAGCTCTGCTGAACTTGGGTATTCCTGTTTGAGAGCTGCTCTTATATGTAAGTATCAAATTTTAAAAACACACGCAGGTGACTGAGTCCACCCCCTTTTTTCCTCTCATGTTAAATTTCTGGGTTTTTCCTTGGAAGAAACAGGTCATGAGAGGTGTCTTATGATGCAATTCTTGATTCCTAGTGGGATGTTGGTTTTTGAGAGCAGTAATTATATGTGTGTGTCTTTACAGCAAGACCAACAGGCAACACAACGTAAACAAGGTGGCTAGAAGCTTCATAAAGTTTTCAGGGGGGGGATCTGTGCTGCTCACTGCAGAACATACTGTCCCACTGTTTGGGGACTACATAATATGCAAGGAGGTCTGGGGCCATGTGTGTAAGCTGATTTTGCTCTTATTGTGACCCAAGGAGACCTGTAAGACACAGGGTCGTGTTGATGGGGCTGACGTGCTTTCTGGACCTTAGCTGCTGTCTCCCTGCGATGTTGTGGGTGTTCTCACTTGGCTGGGCTGACTAGTCAGTCTTGGCCCGATCCTGCATTTAATACAGCAGACGAAGGCATGGTTTTCCAAGTCATCACATGTCAAATTTCACAGATAACATAACAAACTCTGAGATTGCTTGATTTATTTAAGGCGGGGGTGTTGTTTTCCTAACCTCTCTGTAAGCCTTACTGCACGCTTTGTCGCTCCAATGGCTTGTGTTCTGCAGGGACTTCTTGCAAATCTGTACCAGCCATAGGGATCTCATACTTTCAGTATTCCTCATGATATATCATTTTTTGACCCTGTACTTTGTATTTGAAAGCTGTGGTTTTAAGAAGCCTGAAGCAAGGTGTGCATAATGATAAAATACAAAGGAGATTAATCTTATAAAATTGAGAACAAACAATAGTTCATAATAGTTCATCTTTCACCCGCTGTGCCATGTTGTATCTGAGTGTAACGTGGAACGAATGGCAAGTAAACACGAAATGTGGTCCTGTGAGAGTTTGTACCAATGGGAGACTAGATTATTGGTGTAATCTTGGGACTGAAACGGACATTAGATGCTTAATTGTAAGTTGCTAAAAATGATGTCAGCCTGAGAAGGTTTTTTTAAATCTTTTGGAAGCAGTGTACAATTGATTGCTGCTTTCACCAGTAGCAGTTTTCATTGGTTACATCTGTTTTTTTAAACTAAGAATTACAGAGAACAAATGCTACTTAAGTTGGCTCTTGCCTCTTGAATCTTTAATTCTAAGCCCACAATTGATTATGATGAAGCTGTTCTCTCTGAAATGGACAGCAACTTGAGACTACTTGAAAAACTTAATAATTCATTCCTATTTATGCATACTGTAATACAATAGGTTATAAATCACTAATGTCATACACCTAATCAGGCATTGTCAGTAGGACTAGAGATATGGTGGCGTGATCTGAGAGGTTTTCTTAGCTACAAATATGAAAATAAATTCATATATTTGCTCTAAACTTATCATGCTGTCTTAATTGTTTTCTTCTTCCTTCAAAATTTTCAAATACACTAACATTTCAGGTTGGCAGTGTGGCCACTAAACACTGGTATTCATGTGGCATAGAGTTTTAGTGGAATAGAAACTCTGTTACTTTCAAAAGAATCCACAGAAAACAAGCATTTTGTTAAAGTTTTTTTCTATACTCTCAGTCGTATTTTTTTTAGATAAGAATTAAGTCTCAGTGCAGGCCTGTATTGTTTTATATGTGTATATTTCAGATGTTATTTAAATAATTTTATATGAAATTTTATTTTTGCTTATAACTTTATGTTATATATATATATATTTGATTTCTAGGTCAGCAGGACATGGAAAGTACTTGCAGAAGATGAAGTGTTGTGGTACCGGCTGTGCCAACAGGAAGGATATCTATTAGATACGAGCATCTCTGATCATTCCTGCTGGAAGCTCGCCCTCAAGAACTGCCGTGCCAGAGAGCGCACTTTGAAAACCAACTGGAAGGTAAAAGGGAATTTCTTTAATGGGATCCAGATGCTGTAGAAAAATGGGAACCTGGTTCAAGCAAGTGGTAGTGAAAAGTTGGTCTTTTGTGTTGCAGCTTCTTTTTGCCAGTTAAAAGGGGAAAGCTGCTGAAGGATTTATGAGACTTTGCCCTAGTTGTAATACCTTTTTTTCCCCCCAATGACTGCTTACTTTTAGGAGTGAGTCTTTCTGTTTGCTATGCTACTCCATTGACTTTGGTGAAAGAGATAAGTTTATACTTCAACCACCCCTTGATAATGATAATCAGCCTTTTAAGATGAAGGCTCCTTCCACTGCTCATTACATATCCTGGCTAAAAGAAAGCTATCATTTTTTTGTTGTTATCATAGTTGTTTCTCTACCTAACGATTATGAATGATAATGAAAAAGTGATAGCTTCATTCTCTTTAATTTCTGCCTGTAAAAATTCCAGGAGGCAAGTATAAAACAGATGGGTCTTCTCTCTCAGCTGCACCGTCAGTAGCAATAGTAAAGCTTGGAGTTTTCCAAGAAGCAGCAAATAAACTTGGTCAGTGAGTATACTGCAGTTCCAAAACCATGTCTTGTCTTTCTGTGCAGAACCGCATCGGTGCTGTGAGCCAGCTGCAATATGAGGTGGGAAAAATCCTTTGTGATGTACATTCTTGCAACGGAGTTGTTATTGCTGGGTGAGTATTAGGTTGCATAATGCTCATTTAATCCTCACTGTTTGAGATCTCATGTACTGTTTTTTAATAAATTCAAAAGAAGCATCTGTTTGAGGCAACAAGAATGAATTTTTCTGATTGCAGTTCCTTTGTGGGTGAGGTAGATTGTCCTTAAAGTGACTGAAAATGATGGTTATCTAGGAGTAATTTCAGCAGTGCAAATTTTTATTGTACTATTCAAAAAGCTAGCTCATGTACGTGTAGTTCTTGTAAAAACTATAGTACTTTCTGATGAACTGTATCTATTGTTTTGCTGTGGAAGTACTCAGAATGTATTAAATATTAAACACATCTACTGAAAAATGTTCTTTTTATCATTTTTTTCCATAAAAATCTCTTAATCACAAGGATATTTCTGTGTGCTATGGCAAGATAACTCTAGAAGGACTGTTACTTGTCTCCATTGTTACTTAAAAGACAATCTGGGCAAAAAAAAAAACAAAACACCAAAAAACCAGAGAAACTCACACTTCTCTTTTCCTAATAGAAATCTTTGTCAGGACCTTGATTTCAAGTTAGCTATTCGTTTTGTTTACGCTCTTAAATATGAGACTGTGACTGTCTCAGTAGCTGTAAGGCTCTACTGTATTCTGCTTGAATTTTACAGGTTCAGTAATTAGTAGCCCTCCAGAAGAACTCACACGAGTAAATAAAAATATCATCCTGGGGGCAGTCAGAGGACGTTGTCCTTAACGTACCAGAGTTCCATATTTTATGGTAGTACTTCACGTTAATAGTATGCATATGCATTGTGGGATTAGAGAAAATACTCATAAAATAGTATAAAATTCACACGCTGATTAAGGAAAGGTGCCTTAAAATATATTAATAGAATCGTAGAATGCGTGTGGAATCATCCTTTGTGTAGATAACTCTTACGTATATTGAAATGTTTTCGAATGCTGTTGAGCAGCTGAGAGCAGAAATCTGAACTAACAGACAGCAGGAGGGAAAGGCGGATTTTAATCTTTGGGTTTGCTGGTTGTTTAGTGATTTGTGGGGTTTTATTTCTGTGTTTGGAGGTCTCCCTTTCTATTCCCCTCCATCCTGTTCATTGACTATTGCTTCTCTTTCTCCTCCGCTTCTTATGTAATGTCTTTGCTGCTGTAATCAGTTGCAATATAGCAATGAAAATGCTTCTGCTGAAGAGCTGTGTAGTCTGTGACCTCTGGAGGGGCAGTGCCACACAGTGGTTAACCTAAACAGTGGCCATGGGAAGAGGCTTGAAGAATTTGTGTGGCTGGAGTACTGCAGATCTTATGTTGACTCCTGCCTGATGCTGAGACTTCCTTGGGCCGCTGATAAGACACCGCAGCTCTCAGGCTGCTGTGGTCCGCAGCTGGGATCCAGCTCTGCCGATAGCAGCCTGACTTCTTTTGTGCCCTTCAGCTTGGGCAGTGTGTTTCCTGGCCTTGGCTAGGGATCTACACTACTGTATCTGTTCCACTGTATCTAATGAAACCTCCTGTACTTTTCTGGGAGCCAGAAACCCCAGTTGTCTCTACGCTGCTGCCAAAACCTCCAGCTCTTCTTTTTCTTCATTTTCTCCATTGGGTTTGTATCCAAACATACAGTATATAAAAGGTAGGCAGAATAAATTTAATTTCTAAAGGATAAATGAACAAAGGAGATTAATCCTGTATATTAAACTCAAAGAGTCCCTATTTCAGCTTGGCATATTACAGAAACTGGGTTTAGGCAGTTTAACACAGTCTTTTCACAGTGGTTCCCCAGTTCCTCCAGTATCTCTTGATTCTTTCGGTGAGTTTGCCTCAATTGGCATGGTGAAGGGAGGTGGTGCCCTTAAAGAATTTAGGTTCCTGTAGGGCTCATGAAAATAGGTGAGCAGATAAAGAGACCACTGAGGGAAAAGCTGCACATGCGTGTCCATTCGGAAGAGCGATGTTATGGATTTCACTCAAATTACTTTTCAGTAATTTCCCTTCTCTCAGGAAATGAATTTTAGTAATGAAGTATCTTTTTATGAAGCTGTGAGCATACGTTTGATAACACAACATGGGAAAATCAGACTTTACCTGGTTAGTAAATGGAATGCTTAGAATATTAGAACACAAAAATTATAGTACTTCATTTGCTGTTTACTACTTGCCCTTCACTCTGCTTTGGTAGCTTGAGATCTCTGAAAGCATCTCTTAAATTGCTGCAAGCAGAAAACTGTCATGTGAATCTTGCCCAAAAGAAGATGAATTTGTTGTTCTGCCAGTGACGATCGAAGTCTGCAAGACAGTAGCACACTGCTCCTCCCCTCAGTAATATCTCATAGTAAGTAGTAAATATCAAACAAGACAGACTTGAAGTTATAACTAAATCTTCCAAGGACGTTAGCAGACCTTGCAGGGAAATATTTTGTTCATTATGTGCATTTGATAAGTATTTAGGATAGGTAGATTGAGGAATTTGTTGGGGTTTTGTTTTGCCTTTTTTTTTTTTAAACTAACCATAACCCACCCCTTTCTCTCCCAGCTTATAATATTGTACTTAATGGCATTGTGCTTTCAAATTTGTCATAAAAGTGTAATGAATCTGGTGATCAATAGCTAGCTGTTGCATTCTTTCAGAACTGAAGAAGTAATTTAATAGCTGAGGTTAACAGAAGTCAATTTTCTTCTCAGTATAAATATCAATTATCTGTTACATTTAATGATTATATCTCCAGTTTCGCAAACACTTATGTGCTTAGCTTTACATGTGAATAATCATAGATTACAGTGATACTTGCCATGTGTATAAAGCTAAACAGACGTGTAACTTTACAAGACTTTGGTGATCATCTTAAAGCTAATTTTGTATGAGGCATTTCCCAGAGTTTTCTAAGCAGTTTCCTGTGGCATCATTTACCTTTCTTCTGTAGTCAGGTTGCTGCTCTGGAGAAAAATAGGGCCACTCAGTTTTTAGCAGGTTTTTTGATGTCTGGCTTCGGGGAGCAGCTGCAGCGCTCTGGCTCAGCTCGCTCAGGCCAGCCAGGCATTATTCTCTGTCTTTACAGCTGGAAACTGTGGCAGTGTATAGCAGCTGCTCCCTGGTTTCAGGAGGTTCAACTCAGGATCTTGGGAGATCAGAGAATGGTTATAAAAATTAAAAAAGGGGCGGAGAGAGAGGTTCTCCAGCAGAAATGCTGGGGCTGTTGTGTATTTGGGGTCTTGGAGCAAGCCTGGGTTTGAAACTGCTGTGATAGACCATTGTTAGCCAATGTAAGATCCGTGGTAGATCTAGCGTGCCTTATTATACTGCTTCAAACTCTGCTGGCAAGTGGAATAATTTTTATTTTCGTTGCTGTAGAGCTTTTTGTACAGGTTGTGGGCAGAGTGACCTAAAACAGCAGCTACAAGTACGATACATAGAGGCATAGTTTGCCTGAACTGGTTTAGGAGCGTATCTCTTTGCTTCCTTACACGAAGTTAACAAAGATAAACTGTACAGGGTTAGCTCTCCCTTAGAGAAATGTACCTATTTCATGCACTCTTCTATTTTTTCCGTGCTGCTGCCAAAGCTCAAGCCAGAAGATGGCAGAATATCAAGGATTGATTAAGTGCAACCTGAGCTGCGAGCTGAAGGTGGCTGCTAGCAGCTCCACTTTCTCAGAGCGCCTTGCATTTACTGGCTGACATCAGATAATTCAATCTGGCCTGCACGCAGAGCATCTTGTGTTTATCATTAAAATTTCATCCCAGCGGTTACGATGCTTGTTTTTTGGGTCAGACCTTGAATCCCTTTTCATTTGAGACAGCGGTGTTTGTGGTTACCTCACTCCCAATCAATGTTGTATTTGCTAGCCTTTCTGCAGTTAATGTCTCAAAGGATCTTCTTTAAAGGGATGGTGTCCTCCCCCCTCTCCATATTCAATTCAAAGGTAGATTCTTTAAGTCAGAGTTTACTTAAAGCAATTATACATCTGCTCACTTGGCGTTTATAAATTTCTACTGATGATTAGGTTCACTGTACCTGATACTGTCGTATGTTTTGGTTTCAATACAGAGTGCCTGGATTTCTTCACCTTCTGTTAATAAAATTTTCAACAAATCACACACACACACAAAATTGGTGGCACTTCTTTCTTGGCAGTGCTAACAGCGACGCTGATGGGCATTTGTACTGAGAGGCTAGGTCCTCCTGGAGATACCAACCTTGGAGCATGCATCTGGTCCGTGTTTGAACTGTGTTGTCATTACACAGTGGATCCTGTGGTGTAACATGTCTGTAATGTGTTGTGAGACTGTTTTGCTGTCTGACTAGCTCTGTCTGAAATACTTAACATGTGTCTGTCCTTGAAACTGTACAGTAAACTTGCCTTGTGCTGGTGGTGATCATCTCATCTCACAGCTCGCCCCGTAAAACCACACCAAGTCTGCTGTGAGTCAGGGTGATGTCTTATTGTGCACTGTGTTAACTTTTCTATGCTGTGGAAAGTCCTCCTTTGAAGGAGGAGTGGTAGACTGTTAGGAGCTTGCATAAACGGAGATTTAAGGGCATGCCTCTGCTGTGCCACAGAGGCCGGTCTACCAGATGCTACGTGGAGTCCTGCACCCCTTACAGACTCTTCTGGGAATCACCCTTTGGTTCTTTCTTTACATTTTAACTTCAGAGGTTTTCCTCCTTCCCCCGGTAAGTACTATCTTCTTTCCTAGAGGTTTTATTTTCTTGAGTTAGGGCTAGTGAGATTCATGTGCTCTGAGTGCCTCAATAAATTTGCAGATTAACACTTCCTCCCCTTTCAAGGTGGAGCACACCTGGCACAGATGGTATTTCTCCAAGTGATGCTTGATAAAGGCAATGAGAAGTAAAAGAAGAAATTTCTGAACATCCTGTGTGGTTAGAGGAATCGTGTTTTAGAGGTAGTGATCATTTTGATTCTCTCATACTGAGAAACTAAATGCACTGAAATAATTTTCATAGTTCAGTTCAGTTGCCTTTCTTCTGAAGGAGTCTTACGGGGTTACAGTTTAAACACTGCAGCACTTTCGAACAATTTGGGCCTTTCAGTTTAAGTCCTTATGAGTAACAGACAGATGTAGAAGTAGCTGCTACTACATGGTAGATTTCTTTGTTCTCTAGGATCACCTCCCACGCTGCTTTCCTCTTGCTCAAAGGTGACCTGCAAATGACTTTTTAAAAACATGGGCTTGCCACTCTTTTTAGCTTCATAATGATGTGTGAAACTAGCCCGAAAGGCTTGAAAACACTTTTCTGCACTTTCTAAAACTTCATGTCAACTCTCATCTAATTTGGTTTTTTTGCTATAGGGCTTGTGGGCTATTCTCAAGGTATTTATTATTAGCTCTTGCATCTTAATTCAGTGTGCAGACCTGAGGAAACCAAAATATTAATTAGTAATGAAAATGAATAAAAGTTAACGAACCAAAGTCTTAAACAGCCTGAATAAACCCCTGCCTTATTTAATTGCTTAAACTTCACTTCTCTAATGGCACAACTTTGATAGGTTTCTCCCTCCCCTCCCCTCCCAGCGACTGGGAGCCTGGGTGTAAAACAAAGCAGTAAGGCAAAAGGCAAAAAGAAGACTTTTGCCTTCAACCTTCCCCAGACCCTTTGTGTTCTTTTCACTCATTCTCATCACTGTTAAGAAGTAATAAGTGTCAGACCTTCTTTTTTTCAAGTGAGTCACCTTTAGGAGGGTTGAAAGCAGGATGACATCATGAGTTCAGAGGGGTCGGATGACAGACTATGGGAGTTAGGTAAGGTTGTGTTAAGTGACAAACATGTTGGCTTATCTGTCATCTTGTGAAAAGAGCCTTTCAGGTGAAACCAATAGTAGAAGCCTGATACTGACTCTTTGCGAAAGCTGCTTTTCCAGCCTGCCCAACCATTAAGCTATTGGTTTACCTGTAGGTTTTGCTGGATGCAGAGGATCCCTGCGTTGCTGCAGGGAGATGTGCTGTGTGCATAGTGATGCCCAGTATTCTGAAGTCACAGTAGTTATTTTTGAGCTTGTAAAGCCTGGATTTCTGCTGAGGCCAGACAAACCCATCCTTCTTTCTAGTAAACTGCTTGAACGTTTTGTTTTTCCTGTTTTCGCAACATACCAGCCTTTGGGCTGAGGTGGTACTTTTCCTCACTGTTGTTCGCAGTGTGTTGCAGTTTGTGTTAACTTCCAACAGGTAAACATATCAATTTACATCCTCTTCAAATGGTGTTTTCTTGCTTGTATCTGAAGCTGAAGCCATTGTGCTGCATTATGTGTTTGTCCTTCATGAAATAACAGGTCTGATGGACCAGATCCTTCCCAAATTGCATCATAGCTCCTCTTGAATTCTTTTGAAAAAGATAATTTTTTTTTTCCCTGCCATGGCAGTAGCCTTAGGCAGTACCCGCAGTAATACATTTCCTTGGTCAGACCAGCTGCTTTTAATTAACGGGCCTGGACTGATGCAAGCCCCTAGAACCTTGATCTACATGATGGGAGATTCTTGGCCTTAAAAAAAGAAATTACTAGAGACAGTTTGGCTTTCTCTAACTTGTGCTTTTGTAAGTGTTCATTAAAATGTTTTGCCTACCTTATAACCCTTTGGCTTGTTTCTGTTCCCTTGGTATGACATTTATATGCACTTAAAATTAATAAGAAAGTGAGGCACGCGGAGGTACGTAGGTTGGCAAAATGTTAATTTTGTTACAGAGAACAATGATAAGCTGCAAAACTGCACACTATCTCCAGCAGCTTAACCCACTTTCTAGAGCTACGATGTCCTAAATGAGGCCTTAAGAACACAGGTATAAACTCTTCCGCAGCTTAGNGCAGCTTAGTTTCTGTGAGCGTGGTCCACAGATGGACGTGGGTTGATGAATTGGAAAGTCAAGTTCCACGCGGAAGATTTTGGGAACTGATGGTAGGGATGCTCAGAATGTTATTTCTTACATGTTAAATCTTAAAGTGGTTCCAGATCTGTTTTGGTACAAGTTAGTCACTTTTTTCATAGCTGCACTCATATATCAAGCAACCCAAAATAACGTTTGGATGGAATCAGGAA
>VZTV01008671.1:0-10087 GCA_013400875.1 Anhinga rufa
CCCCCAGCCTGCATTGATACCGGCTGACACCAGGGTTAGCCGTGTGTCACCCCATGGGGGGCAGCGGCTTGTGCTAACCAGGCCATTTCAGCTTCGTTATGAAACTGGTGCCAACCTGAGCCTAGCTACCCCAGCAGCTCCCCCCTGGAAACCCACTGCATTTACAGAGCCCAGGTAGGAGCCTTCTTGGAGTGAAAAACAAATCGTATTTAGAAACAGGAGGAATCTGTGCCTAAACACGGAGGCGACAGTTGTTATCTCGCCGAGATCCTTTTATTTACAACTCCCGTTAGAGCAATCTAGTGCTACCAATTAGACTGGAAAGAAATTAATCTTTACTGAGAAGTTTATTTAAGAGAGACTCTCCGGTTCCCCACTTCCAGATCAGCAGACGGCTGATCCCAAGCCAGAGGAACAGACCATGTTTCCAAGAACCATCTGCACCCATCCGATCGCTCTTTGCCTGCCTGGGCCTGACGTTGCTAATTATATCTGCCCATTATTTCCCCTGAGAGCAGAGATGGTTCTGCTGGGTCATATGATCAGTCTTGGCAACAACAGCCAGAAAAGATGAAAAACAACCCAGAGACCAAGAAGTTAAAGGCAGGCCCGGCACCGACCGCCCTGCAGGCTGGCCACCCCTTGCTCTCAAGCACTGGGAGATGACCAACAGCGCAAAAATAAGTGATATCATGAGCAGATAATTTCCCAGTGGCGAGGCCGGCATCGTGGTCCAACGTAGCGCACACCCCCCACACCGGGTAGGGTCAGGAAAACGAGAGCGGCAAAGCTCAGGGGGACTTCAACGAAGCCAGGGCAACGTTCTGTCCTCTTAAATACACCGAGAACTTGGCAAAAAAAAGCCTTTCCGTGGGTGTCCCAGCGCCGTATCAGCCCCTCGAGGATGGGGACCTCATGCTAACACGTCTCAGGTGCGTGCTCAGCCTTCCCCTGCCCCAGCGCCCCCGCCGAGCGGGGGCACTGCCCCAACCCGAGCTGCCCGCGGGGTCGCACAGACCCTGCGGCTCCACCCTGGGCACCCAAGCTGTGCTGGTGCTCAGACAAACCTCTCCCAGGGGGTGGGATGAACTTAACCCCCAGCGAAGAGGAGGGGAAGCCCCCCTGGCCCGATGCACCACCGGGTCCAAGACGTCTGTGTGAGGTACGTTCACTTGATTCGTGTCAATATCAAATTATATACTAGGGCCGCATAGCAAAATGTGGCCCCTCACTATTGAAAGGATTAAAACCCTGACAGTCCCTGATTTAGTGTTTGAAAGCACCTTTGTTTTCTTGTGGTCCCCTCCCTTGCTAAGATAGTGTTAGAAGAATGGCACTTGGTGCCTGAGAGAATAGAAGAGACCTTGAATAAGCTCGTAAATCCATTGGTAACATAGACTCTGGGCAACAGTGTTAAAACAAGCATCAGCCTCCTGTGAGAAGTTCAATGCCCAAGGACTGATGAGCTAATTCAATGACGATATATGGGCAACAGAAACCCAAAGTTCAGCCATTGGACAGGTGAGGAAGACCATCTGAGACCACAAGAGGACCCTGAAGACCACTAAAAAGACAACTCTGTATACAGATTGAACCTTTACATATGTTAATGAATTCTCGGAAACCTTATGACTATGTATGACTGTATAGCATATAATCTTTGGGAGTTTACTGAGTCGGGGTAGCACTTATGGTGGAACAACCCCCAGTGCTGCCCAGCGCTGTTTGCTCGCCTCTATTCATTTAATAAATTGTAAACTTTAACTGGAATCCTGTTTGGGAATGGATCATTTATAACATCCGGAAGGGGATTCCTGGCACGTCCCTGCTGCAGGAGGGGCTCTGAGGGCATCGCCTGACCCGTCTCACCTCCAGCAATATTTGCCTCCCTTTTCTGAGTCGCAGAGGAAAGCGGCGAGGAGCTGCTGCTGAGCGAGGGCCCGGCCGGGAGGAAGGAAAGCCTCGGAAGGCCAAGTTCTCCTTTCCCACTGCAGGCGCTGGCGTTACACCAGAGACACATTTGGCCCGGCGGGTTTAACAGTGCCCAGGAGGTGGGCAGTTTCCCTATCTATCACCATACCGCTAATTATAATGCAGCCTAATGAGACAACAGGGATTGCTGGCAAAAGGCAGGCACCAGCGCAGCCCGGCATGGCTCCGAGGGCTTTACGGCTCTGGGGGACCTGACCCCTTACAGATAAGCGGTATCAGCAGCTTTATGGGAGCCCAGCAGCCTGGCACCCGCATCACCCTCCTCCCCTCACACACCCATAAAGATCTTTCCCTACCACCCAAAGCTCTCCCAAGCTCCCCCAGACCCCAGCAGAGGTTTCTGGGAGCCAGAGAGCAGTTTATAGCCCCCCAGCAAGCGCCGAGCGGGTGAAATCAGTGCAGAGCAATGAAATCAGAGGAAACGACCTGCAAACGGCGGGAATGCTTTCAAATAAACCTGCAATTTAGCCCCATTGTTTGATCGGGTTTGCTGCTAGACTGTAACCCCTGATAGCTTAATTACCTGTCTGTTTGCCTTGGGAAGTGCAGCTGTAACAGCGGGGGATTTACAGCCAGCTCAGGAGTTTCTACTCCACTGTCCCCCTTGCCTGGTCCTGCTCATTCTTGGCTGCCCAACCCCATTAACCTGCTGTAATATCCCCCTGCTCTGCCCTTACAACACTTTTTGGGGGAGACCTGAGCCCTGCCAAACTCATTCCTTCCCCACGAACTAGGGACGAGCCAGAATTTCATCCTCCGAATCGGTTGAATTTTGCTTTCTTAATTCCACCGTAATAACAAACCCCTGCCTTAACCCTTTCTGGCTGAGGAGTCCAGCCTAAGGCACAGCCCGGGGTAAACCCTCCACCGCCACAAAGTCTGCAAGGATTTCTCTCTCTTAGTAGCTTTGCTAAGTCTGGAGATCTGGGAATGATCTGGGTTTATCTTGGTTATCTGAGATGGCAGCGGAAGGGAGAGATCAGACAGTGCTCAGTCAGCCGGCACTGAAGGAGCTGCATTAGCAATTGCCGTATTCAGCCTTATCTCCTAAAGACAATTTTATCAAAGTTGCCAGAGGTGCCCATGAAAACACAGTCTGAAACACCCAGGTTAGTTTTCAAAGGTCCTAGATTAAATAACAGAATCAGGGGTTGGAAATGTCACGAAGCCCAGAGCGGAGGAAGGCTCTGGAAAGGCTCGGCCGCGGCGGTGGGTAGTAAGGTGGGATGGGAGCTGGGGAAGTGCGGGGCCGTGCACCCACGGGGTGCACCCACGGATGGATTCCGTTGCTGCCCGTCCCATGGGGGCTTTGAGCCTTTTTGTTAAGGCCACCGCCAGAGACTAAACCCCGACCCGGAATCTCGCCAGAGCCGGGGCAAAAGCGGCGTCCGATCGTGTCGCTCCACGTCCCGTCGCTGCCGGGCCGGTGCCGGGCAGGGGCTGCAAGAGCATATTCCCTTCACCAGCAGTCGCTCTGCCGCTGCCAGGGTCGCTTTGCTCGCTGACACAGCTACCGAGCCGCACGCGAGTGCTTGCTCCAGCCCCAAGCGTGGCCGAGGCGCAAGGATGAACTGATTTGTTCCTGTCGGGATGCATCACTGGGATTCCTGAGAAGCGTTTCAGCAATGCTTCTTCTCTTACAGAATAGCCTTGCCTTGTGTTTCCTGAGCCACTCGCTGCTGAAAGAATCCCAGAATCACAGCACGGTGGGGGTTGGAAGGGACCTCCGGAGATCATCCCGTCCAGCCCCCCTGCGTGAGCAGCACACCCAGAGCAGGGGCACAGGACCGCGTCCAGGCGGAGACATGGAGACAGGAGAGGGGCTCTGGGCACAAGAGCAGGGCAGGACCCAGCTCCGGCAGACAGGACCCTGAGCCAGCGCTGGGCCCTCGGGGCCAAGAAGGGCAGCGGTGTCCTGGGCTGCATGGACAGGAGTGTGGGCAGCAGGGCGAGGGAGGCCATCCTGCCCCTCTGCTCTGCCCTGGGGAGGCCGCAGCTGGGGTGCTGTGTCCAGTGCTGGGCCCCCAGTGCCAGAAGGACAGGGAGCTGCTGGAGCAAGGCCAGCGCAGAGCCACAAGGATGCTCAGGGGATGGAGCATCTCCCTGGGGAGGAAAGGCTGAGAGACCTGGGCTTGTTCAGCCTGGAGAAGAGAAGGCTGAGGGGGATCTCCTCAGGGCTTATCAGTATCTGAAGGGCGGGTGTCAGGAGGGTGGGACTGGGCTCTTCTCAGCGGTGCCCGACGACAGGACAAGGGGCACCGGGCACAAGCTGGAACACGGGAAGTTCCACTGAAATCTGAGGCAAAACCCCTTTGCTGTGCGGGTGCCAGAGCAGCGGCCCAGGCTGCCCAGAGAGGCTGTGGAGTCTCCTTCCCTGGAGCCATTCCCACCCCGCCTGGACGCGGTCCTGTGCCCCTGCTCTGGGGGTGCTGCTCACGCAGGGGCTGGACGGGGGGAGCTCCGGAGGGCCCTGCCAGCCCCCGCCGTGCTGGGATTCTGTGATTCTGTGACCCAGCTCTCCCCATCAGGACCCCCTTGCCCTGCCCATGGCAGGGAGGGCAGCATCTCCCCAGCCACAGCCACCCTGCAGAGATGCTGGTGCAGAGCCTGGTGCCTTCCCCGCTGCAGCCTCCTCCAGAGGCAGCTGCATTTATTCATTCCCCGCCGGGGTGTCTGCAGCACCCCAGCACCCACGCCTGTGCCCCGGCTGGAGGGTGTCGGGCGGGCAGGGGACCAGGCGCTGCGGCTCCGCACCACGCTCTGCTGCATTGGTTTCTGTCTGAATTGCTCCACTCGCTTTTGGTTTCATCCCTTTCAACCTGACACTCGGTTTAATTGGGATAAATATCACAGCCCCTTGTGTGACAGAACCTCTCGCAGCAGCGCTCCAGGGCTCCTTCCTCCTGCCTGCTCCCGTCTTGTTCTTCCCCTCCAGGAGCCCCACTGGCTGCCCAGGTGGTGTGGGGCCGGAGCCATCCCCTTTGCAAACCCCTCACCAACACCCCCCAGCCACATCCCCGCTGCAGCCAGGACCCCTTTGCCCAACAGCTGAAAGGAGAAATATCAGGGTAAAACTGCATGTGGGAGTCACAGAGTCGGTGCTGGGCGGCTGTAAATCTCTGTATTGCCCTCAAGGGCAGGAAGGAGACCTGCCTTCGGCCACCGCAACGGAGTCGGGAACTCTCTGGAGGATAACTCGGTCTTGGGGGCTGCGGTGATGGGGAGCAACTGGCCCCAATCTGTGCTGGGGGTCCCAGCCCATGCCCTGGGGTCCTGACCAGAAACCACACCTAAAACCGAGAAAGGGAAGGGGAAATGATACCTCTCATCTGATGATGGTAGTACGGATGCAGCTTTAAAAATTCCCCCAGCCTCTCTACTGAAGTGGCTCTTTGAAGAAGTACCACTTGTTGCTTTGGGGTAACCGAGCTGCCCTCGAAACCCCCAGCCAGCAAATGCCTTTGTATGTGCCTTCACTGCGCCTGTTCCAGCCGGAGCCCCCACTTCTGAGCCCCTTCTCCCAATCCCCCTCCTGCCCCAAGGGTGGGAAGGGCTCACTGTGCTTTGCCCAGCAGTGGCAGCGATGCCAGCGCATCGTCTCTCCAGTCCACATGCAAAAACCCTTGCAGGGTAACTTGGTGTCTGCCTCTCCTGCCCCTCGGGTTCCCAGGTGGGTTGGACACCTTTTTGGTTGTGTTTCCATGAGCTCGGTCCTCTGCCGTATCCCGCAGCTCAGCGCTGCTGGATGTCAGCAGCTCTCGTCTACCACCAGCAGCACACCATCACCCGGAGAGCACCGGTGCGTGACACCTTGGTGGGACCGGCTCTCCCACCCCGGCCACGCCAGGACTGGCTCTGGGCCGCACAGACCCTGGGGCAGATGGAAACTAAACCTAAGCTCCTCCAGCTGCTGCCTTTCATGCACGCAGCCCAGGGCAGCCCAGCACACGGGTACCAGCACGAGCAGAGCACGGGTCACTGGCCCATAGCAGTTTAGCCATCCTCAGCGTATTTCTCTACTTCAGCATCATGTTTTCCCCTTTGAATAGCTGAACTTGATTTTTCGTCAGCCCTGAAACTCTTAAACAGAAAGTGAAGGCTGAGTTTAGCCTCTCAAGGTCTTTGCGTAAGCCATCCCCCTGCTTTCGACACCCTTCCTGGCTCCCCGGCCGCCGGAGCAACTTGGAAGGGTGCAGTTATGGCTTGGGCTGCATAAGTTCGGAAAGAAGTGGTTGGTGCGGGTCTCCCTGGCCCAGAGGAGCAGCCGTACGCGTTGCCCCGAGCTAGAGAAGTGGGGTGGCACCGGCGCCCTGGGGGAAGTGGCGCCGGGGCAGGAAGCCGAAGAGCGGCACTGTGGTGGTGAAGGGCGCCTTCAAGGGCAGCTGGGGCCCGGCACGGCCGCTGCCGAGGACATGTAGCTCCGGGGAGCGAGGGCTGAGTCTGCAGCTGCCCGGTGAGCAGGATGGGGGAAAAGCTCCTGGTCTGGACCTGGATTCTCCTCCCAGGTGAGAGCGGGATCTTCTTGTGTTGATGGGAGCGGGTAAGGGCTCACCGGGGCTGTGCCGACCTTCCAAACTCCACATCCTCATCCAGCAGTGATGGAAATGCCTCACGGATATATTTCTTCCCTACTTTCCCCTCTGCCAAGAACCGATGAATTATTTCCATCCCACGCAGAGGTTGGCAATATTTTCAATGCACAGATCCCTAAAACCGCCCCGTGGGAGGCTGTAGGGAGCCTGCAAACCCTTGGGACCCTGCCGCAGGCAGGGTGGGCAGGACGCGCAGGGTGGGCTTGTTACCTTGCACTTGCCGGCAGAGGTGGCTTTAACAGAAACCCGAATGCTTTGGGGTGGGCAGCAGCGTGCCCGGGAGGGGGGGGGTTGGTTTTGGAGGAGGTGAGGCTCCCGGGGGGGCTGCAGAGCTGAGGGTGGGATATTTGGCATTTCTTCCTTTGTTTTAAACCTGATCCTGGGAGAACTGGGTGGGGGGACTGCCCAGCCCAGGGCTGGAGGGGCAGCTCATCTCGGCAGAACCTGCTGGCAGAAGCAGAAGTGGATTTTCAGGCACTGGGGTTTTGTGGGGAGGCAAAGAGAGACCGAGCGGTTCCCGCTGTGCCCTACCTCCCTCCTCAGCCCCTGACCCCACACAGCCTTCCCCTACCTTGAACGCAGCGCATCTCCAGTGCTCACCCCTGCACAGCTCCTGGCAGCCCTCCTCGGGGCAGGACCACCGGGCTGCAGCCCCGCTCGCTACGGGAGAGGTTTGCTGGGGGCAGCACGGAGCGGCTCATGGGGCAGCGGGACGGGCAGCAGGCTGGGGACTTGCCCAAAAGCTGGCACGGTCTCTGTCCCTGCAGGATGCTGGGCTCTGCAGGGCCCCACGGAGGTGAGCGGCTTCCCGGGGGACTCCGTGAAGGTACCCTGCGAGTACAAGCCAGAGCTGGTGAACGCCAGTAAGTACTGGTGCAGGGGCACCAGCTGGTTGTCCTGCTCCATCCTTATTCAGACCACGGCCCCCGGGGTCGAGGCATGGAGGGACAGGTTGTCCCTGCGAGATGACCCCGCTCGGCACGTGTTTGTGGTGACCATGGAGAACCTGACAATGGAGGACGGGGATCGGTACTGGTGCGGGATCCAGGTGGCCTGGTATGACCCCATGGTCCCCGTCAAGGTGTTTGTTCTCGCAGGTAAGCGCCTGGCGTGGCCGTTCTGCTTTGATGGAGGCTGGAGGGACGGAGGGAATGGAGAGTGGGGGGGCTTGGGAGGAGGATGAGGAGAGCCAGGGTGGGAAGGAATCTCCCTCCCAGCTGCCTTCGGTGATCCCCCAGCATCCTCCACCTCGCTCCCGTGGTGCACACAGCCCCCCTGGGGCCATGCTTGGTGTTCCCCAGCCCCAAAGCCCCCAGTCACCAACCTCAGCCGCAGCCCAGGACCAGGTAACACGCACGATGGCGCTTTGCTTCCCATCTCTTTACACCACAGTGCCCAGTACAACACACTATGACCTCCACATGACACAGAGGGAAGAGGCCACATCTGCTCCCACCTTCCCATGGACTACCCCGGAGCTGGAAAACACCATGTCCACAATGAATGCCAGGAACCTGCAGGTTGGGTGAGTGCCAGGGCCACCGGGGAGGAGAGGGACCATCCCCAGTGCAAGGACCAGGCAGCCTGAGGATGCAGCATCCAGCTCCAGCCTGCCCACAGGGCTTTGGGGCCAGAGGGGCATATCTGGAGAACGCAAATGTCATGCTAAGGGGGCTGCTGTGTCCCTGCATGCCGCAGGGCTGCACTGGCTGGGGCTCCCAGGGTCTTTGCTCAGCTTCCACGGGACTGCTGGGGACCCCGACACCCCAGGCAGGCGTGTGCCGTGCCTTGGCACTTGTTCATGGAGGTGGGGGATGAATCTGTGTGGCTGCTCGTGCCAAGTTGGACAGACTTTGTGTGTACATGCGCATGGATCCCTGGCCAATAAACCTAGGAGAAGTCCTTGGAATATCCTTGCCAGCCTTATGCTCCCCAGGGCTGTGCTAAATACAGGCATGAAAGCCCTCCCTGGGGCACAGGGCTGCAGAGGGGGCAGCGCAGAAGGGCCGTAACACCCTTTTCTCCCCTTCTAGCACCCCAGCCCTGCTTGTCACGATCCTGACACCCTCTGCTGTGCTGGTGCTGGTTTTGGGCATCATCATCATCATCCGCTGCAGGATGAGATCATCGCTGCAGAGGAGTGGAGGTACCGGTGATCTGAGGGCCCAAGCTGTGCAGGGTGGCTGCAGGGATCCCCACGCTGCTCCCCAGCACCCGTCCCCCCACCCCAGCGCACCACACGCTGCCCTCCCACACCCATTCCAGGGGCGAGCAGGGCTTGGGGTGAAAGGGGCTGGAGCCCAACCCGCCGAACCCCACAGTCCAGGGGGCTCTTGGCAAAGTCAGGCCAGACCTGAGGTTGCACAGGAACCAATGAGACACCCATGGGGAAGGGCTCGGGAACCCCCAGAATGCTCCCCTTCAGCAAAGGGAGCCTCGTGTTGGTCTGACCCATTCCTTTTGCTCTTCCCGCAGCGGCCCGGGCTGTTGAGTGGAAGAGGGATAAGGACCTCCAGGTACCGCAGGTGGGAAGGCAGTGGGATGGGGGTCTTGTGATGGCTCCACTAACGAAGGAGCCACTGCCTGGAGCCCCTCTTGTCCTCAACACACCTCATCCCCTCCAGGTCACTGTAAGCTGGGAGCAAGCAGCAGCTTCCAATAACGTCTACATGAACAGGGAGTGGGAGCTCAGCTCGCCCGAGGATGACTATGAGAACAGCCCGGCCATGTGCCAGGTAAAGGGGCTGGGGCAGCTCCCCGAGCATGCAGCAAGGTACCCCGTGGGTGCTCCTTGCTCCCAACCCTCGCTTTGGAGCTTCCTCGCTTTGGGGCGCAGCGAGGAGGAGCTTCCTCGCTTTGGGGAAACACAAGGAAGAGCTTCCTCGCTTTGGGGTGCAGAGAGGAGGAGCTGCCTTGCTTTGGGGAGCAGCGAGGAGGAGCTCCCTCACTTTGGGGCAACACAAGGAAGAGCTTCCTCGCTTTGGGGTGCAGAGAGGAGGAGCTTTCTCACTTCGGGGTGCAGAGACGAGGAGCTGCCTTGCTTTGGGGCAACACAAGGAAGAGCTTCCTCACTTTGGGGCAACACAAGGAAGAGCTTCCTCGCTTTGGGGTGCAGCGAGGAGGAGCTTCCTCGCTTTGGGGCGCAGCGAGAAGGAGCTTTCTCGCTTTGGGGTGCAGAGAGGAGGAGCTGCCTTGCTTCAGGGTCACACTCCTTCCCCCACACCAGCCTCTCCCTTCCCTTTACCGGCCGTCCCAGGCAGCAGCTATCAAACCCCAAGAACAGGCATTATGTCGACATTCATCTTTAGGGCTCTAGCATAGGCAGACCTGCAAAGTCCCCCCAGTCTTCTCATTTCTCCCACATTTCAGGACTCTAAAAAGGGAGGCAAAGCTTCCATTTCCAGAGCTCCAGAACTGCAGCCGATCTACATGAACGCCCACTGAGCGGCTCCGCACTTGGCCCCTCGCTGCCGGAAAGCCCCGTGTCCGGAACGGACCCCCCC
>VZTV01008671.1:10096-20903 GCA_013400875.1 Anhinga rufa
CCCCCCACCGCAGCTCTCCCACTGTCCAGGGCGTATTTCCCCACTGCTTCCCGATCTCTCACTGCCTGTCCCAATGAGATTCCTTGTGTCCCACAGAAGCAACCCCCGTCCCCCCCATATTGCACAAGACCGGGGACCCATGCGCTACAGAGTCCTGCAGTGGGATGCACACACCACCGGGCCAGCAGCGCTGTTTATCCCTACCCTTCCATGAGGTTATTAAATGAGATGAGACTAGAATATTTGGGATGTGTTTAAAATATCCCCCAATCAGGGATATCAGATCCAGCATCCCTGGTCCAGGCTGCAGGGAGCCAGGGGATGTGATGACTCCACAGTTCTTGTTCCCAGCAATAAGGAGCGTATGGGGAGGAAGAAGAGGTCAGCATCTGCTCGGAGATGTGACTTCCTTCCCCTTCCCGGCCCCAGTGTCTCTGAGGTGACCCAGGAAGGAGGTGGTGCCGTGGCCAGTGTGGTAACCCCATTCCCACACAGCCCTCAGACTTCTGCTTCTTCATTTTTACTTGGCGCCTTGTTTCCCTTCCACCCGGGTCTTTGCACAGAGCGAAGGGGCTGAAGGGCAGGGTGGGGTGGAGGGGGGATCCTGGGGGAGCCTGGCTGCAGGGGGTCCCATCCTGCTCCCCCCTGGGACTCCCATGCAGACGTCAGGATTTCAGCTGCGTATCCCAGGTGGAGCATCTGTGGAAGGAAAAGCCCCTGTTTGGATAGGTCTCACCATCTACCCACACAGAATCACCCTACCGTGAAATGGAAATCTATGCAGCAGTTATAGAAAGAGGAAGAAAAACCAAAGGATGGCAAGAAAAAGAAGTGGGGAGGTGCTGCATGAAGGACCTGCAGACAGGGTGCTGCATGAAGGGCCTGCAGACAGCGCTGCGGTGGCAGCCTGGGCAGCGGGTGACCAAGCTGGAGCTCAAGCTGTGGGGAAGCTCGGCTCCATCCCCGCCGTGGGCCGGGGGAGCTCCTCCTGCTGCCGCTCGCTCCCGAGGGCAGCCCAAGCCTCATCGTCTGCAAGAAGCTCCGGTGCCGAATGGGGAGCAGGAGCACAGGGGGACCTGCTGCCTGGACCAGCTCCAGTGATGCAGCCGTGCTCTCAGTTTTCCTCTGAGCTCCAGCATGGTCATACCTGGGATAAAAAAGCCAGAGGAGGAGGAGGAAGCCCCACATTATCCCAAGCACTCTGTCCCAGCAAGCTTGCTGGGACCACCGTTGGTGCTTGCTTCCCATCAGTGGCCAGGGAGGAGGCAGTGATGCAGGGAGGAGCCCATGGGACCCAGTATAAACCAGTGGCAGAGCTTGGGAGGGGTGACAGGTTGCTTTCTCCTGGGGATGCTTGCAGGCAGAATGTGCCGGAGCCCAATGCAGGGTCCAACCCCAGGCTGGTTTTGGGGCTCCTGGCACCATGGCACCATTGGCGCGGGCAGGATGGTGGAGCTGCCCATTGCACGTGGCAGCGAGCGCTAGCGCTGAGCCCCAGCGCTGAGGCCAGGGAGCGCCTGCCAAACCCGCCTCCGGCAGCCAAATGATGTAAAGTTGAGTTTCTAGACCAAGAAAAGGGGTAGAGCCAACCCTGCCCTGCCCTCGGGGAAACCTCTGGTTCACAGTGGGTGGAGAGGTGTCTCAAAATGGGGAGACGCAGCCCGGAGTACCCAGGGCGGGCAGCTGGGCAGGCAGGGCACATCCCACAGGGATGCCGGTCGGGCAGGGGCATGTGCTGGAGGGGACGGGCAAGCGTTCGCCTGCTGCCGGAGGAGACACGGGGGACCCACAGTCACCTCCAGCCCCCAGTTCCCACCAGTGGGGTCCCAGGCCATCGTTCCCGCTTTGTGTCCCACCCCGTGGCTGGCTGCAGAGGGGCTGTGGGAGGGCACCGGATCGCAGGGCACTGCAAAAGCAAAGCCCCAGCCTTGTGAGGGAGAGAACCAGCCCCAGCTTCTCTTTCCTCGCCTAGAGCCCCAGGGGTCCAGCCCTGAGCGCCCTGGTGCCCAGCGCGGTCCTGCTCTCCCTCCTGGCTGCCGCCGGCTCCGCCGGGCTCCTCTGCACCCTGCGCAGGAGGAGGGAAGGTAACGGTGCCCATGCACGTCCCGTCCCAGGCACATCCCAGTGCCTGGCCCAGGACCCGGAGGACAAACCCACCCTGAGCGTGGGGCTGCGGGGACCTCTCCACTCCCAGCAGGACAGAAAACCTCCCCCCGTGTCTCTTCTTTCTGACACGCTGCCCTCTTGCACCAAAGCCCCCGCCGCCCCCCGCGAGCCGCCGGGCACTGCCATGGAGCTGGACCATGGCTCCGTCTCTGATAACGCCTGGACCTGGTAGAGGTGAGGCCCCTGGTGCAGGCAGGGCGGGCAGCGCAGGCAGCGCGGGCAGGGGCCGTGCAGTGCGGTTGCTCGCCCTGGGCAGCCCCCGCACCGCCCAGCTGTACCCCAGGGCTGTGGGGACACGCTGTCCCCTCGCCAGGGTGGCTGCAGTGACACAGAGCAGGGCCCCGAGCTGGAGGATGACGGTATCTACGCAAATGCCCTGTGTCAGGAGGATGTGACAGGGATGCCCGGCCAGTGTTTCCTGGGAGAAGAGGTTTCCTATTTGTCCTAGCGGAGCATCCCTCATGGGCAGAGGGTCCCTGTGGGGCCACTCCCGGGGATGTCCTTGTGATCACCCCTGGGCATGTCCTTGTGATCACCCCCGGGGATATCCTTGTGATCACCCCCAGGGATGTCCCTGTGATCACCCCCACGGATGTCCTTCTGATCACCCCCAGGGATATCCTTGTGATCACCCCCAGGGATGTCCTTGTGATCACCCCCAGGGATGTCCTTCTGACCACCCCCATGGATGTCCTTCTGACCACCCCCACAGATGTCCTTCTGATCACCCCCAGGGATGTCCTTGTGATCACCCCTGGGCATGTCCTTGTGATCACTCCCGGGGATGTCCTTCTGACCACCCCCATGGATGTCCTTCTGACCACCCCCAGGGACGTCCTTGTGATCACCCCCAGGGATGTCCTTCTGATCACCCCCGGGGATGTCCTTGTCATCACCCCCACAGATGTCCTTCTGACCACCCCCAGGGATGTCCTTGTCATCACCCCCAGGGATGTCCTTCTGATCACCCCCACAGATGTCCTTGTCGTCACCCCCAGGGATGTCCTTCTGACTACCCCCACGGATGTCCTTCTGATCACCCCCCGGGATGTCCTTGTGATCACCCCCGGGGATGTCCTTCTGATCACCCCTGGGGATGTCCTTGTCATCACCCCCGGGGATGTCCTTCTGATCACCCCCAGGGATGTCCTTCTGACCACCCCCAGGGATGTCCTTGTCATCACCCCCGGGGATGTCCTTCTGATCACCCCCAGGGATGTCCTTGTCATCACCCCCGGGGATGTCCTTCTGATCACCCCCACGGATGTCCTTGTCATCACCCCCGGGGATGTCCTTGCTGCAGCAGAGGAGGCGAAGGAGTGTTGCGGAAGGCATTGCAGATGCTGACCCATCACTGTGGTGTCTCAGTGGCGTGACAGCCTCTACCCACGATGCTGGAGCCCAAGGCCATGTTGGCACCATCCCCTGGCCCGTGGGACCCTGAGAGCCCCCTGCCCCTGCGTTGCTTTGGCAGATTGACCCGCTTCTCTCAGCTGGCAACAAACCACATCCCTGATTGCTGCACAGGCTGAGGAGCAGGATGTTTTCCTGGCTTAGCAGCAAATATTGCTTTGGGTTCAAATAAATCCAATAAATTCCTTGGGGGGGCTCTGTCTGGAGGGGACAGGAGACAACCTGGTGTGCCCACAGAGCCGCTCTGCTGCCATCATCCCTTTTGGGGGTCCCTGGGGCACCCCGGTACTGCTGGGGCTGCGTTAGGAGGGGGCAATGGGAACCGACAGTCAAAGCAAGGAAGGTGAGAGCGCTGGGAAGCGGCTGGAGCCCTGGCTGCCCACCGCTTCCAGGAAGGTTTATGAGCTCAAAGCATGCTTGTAATCTCCAGCCATTTCTTGAATTTACGTCTTGCTGGTGACTCGACTCAGCCGGTTCGCTGGGAATGAATGGGGTTACTTGATGATCAGAAGGAAAATCTGATTTTCCTCTTGCCATGGCAGGGGGACAGGGAGGGGACAGGATGGGGGGAAGGAGCAGCCTCAGCCTCTGGCAGGGCTGGGGGTTTGTGCTTTCTGCTCTTTCCAAAGGGCATTGAGGAAGAAAGCCGTCGGCAAGGCAGATGCCAGCGAAGTGGCTTTGCTTTTCGTGTTTGGGTTTCTGAAACTTTCAGTAGAAACATTTTATTTTGGGAGAAAGACAGCGTTGCCACTCAATACCCATGGGTGTGCCAAAAAAAAAAGGCGGTTTTGGGGGGAAATGAGACACTTCTGCTTGAGAAAACAATCAAAAGCAGCCCGGCTCGCACTGGCAGCTGGCTTGGGAGCCAGGAAGCGGCAGTTCAGCGGGGATGGCTGTCCATCACCCCAGTCCGTCATCATCCCAGTCCACCACAACCAGGAGAGCATCCCGGTAGTCCCAACTGGTCCATCTGCAGGGGCTGACCTGCATTTGCTCTATCCTGGTCCCCGGCTACCTACTCCGGCCCAGCCCCACTGCAAAGCCCCCCAAAGCCCTCCAGGCTCAGTGCACGGGGAAGGGGCTGCGTTCCCCGCTGGGATGGGCATCACGGAGAAGGAACCCACTACATTTTGGCATTTTTCTAGGATCCAGCAGCTGCTTCAGAGCAAAAGCAAAGAGGCTTTCGTGAGACACCACCAGAGTGAGTCATGGTCCCGGGTGAAGGGGAGGAAACTGCCTTTAAAAAAGACATCCAGGGTCTGCGGGTACACACTGCCCAAGGAAGTGACGGGAGAAGGAGGCTTGGGGAACTCCTGGGACGCCTGCGTGTGTATGAACCTGGCTCCGTCCCACAGGGTGCTTCATGAATAACCACAGGGGAAAATCCGCCTCAGGAGCGAGAAGCTGGAAAATGAGGATTTTCCTGGTTTGGACCCTTTTCCCAGGTGAGACTCGGGAGCACAGGTCAGGTGGTTCCAACCCCGCGGGCCCCGCTGGGACCGAGCCAGCCCAGGAAGCCCACTGCGGTCACGGCAAGAGCCCAGATGATACCATCCTTTTCTTGTGGCCAGTGGATGGCTACAGAACCACACAGGATCAGAATCACTGCGATTCTGTGGGTGCACGAACACAGCCTCCCTCGGGACAGGGTGTCCCCGAGCACCCCAGGCTCAGATCCCTCCCGGTTCCCCGAGGCAATGCTGGTACGTGCTTGCAGCATCTCTCCCTGTCCCCTTCAGGTGGCTGGGCGGTGACGGGACCCATGCAGGTGACGACCGAGCAGGGCAGCTCACTGGCTGTGTCCTGCAGCTACGAGCAGGGCTACGAGCAACATCCCAAGTACTGGTGCCGCCCGGAGTTCCTCTGGTTTTGCTTCACCTACATTGCCCAAACCAACGGCTCGGAGGGGACGATGACACAGGGCAGGGTGTCCATCAGAGACAACCACACGGCGCGCTCATTCACGTTGATGCTGGGCCAGGTCACGCTGGGGGACGCAGGCTGGTACTCCTGCAGGGTGAAGAGGAGCCTGTGGTTCAGCCTGCGGCACAACACCGAGGTGATGGTCTCCACAGGTAAAGCCAGGCTGGGAGCGAAGCAGGGGTATGTGGTGGAGCCTGTCACTTGGGACAGAGCGCTGGGGACAGGGCCTCCCCAGGCAGGGGAACACGGGGGTTGTCAAAGTGGGAACAAGCTCCTTGCAGGCACCAAGACCCACTGGGGGCTGCCCCAGTGCAAATTTGGATGAGGGATGGAGGAGGCAGAGCTCCCGTTCAGGGTCTCTGCTTCTACAAGCCCATCCTTTGGGGTTTCCAGTCCCCCCCAGTTAAAGCCCCCTTTTCCTTCCTCCTCCTCCCCAGCGCCCAGTGCATTGCCAGGGGACCCCCATCTCCACCTTCCGCACCTCCACAGCCGAAGTCTTGGGGCAGAGCCCCCCTGCGCAGGGGGCAGGACGGGGTGCGGGGGTCTCCACTTTGCTTGGACTCTCTCTGTTTCCTTCACAGCTGTTTCGACCACAAACAAGGGCAGCAATGTGAGCCCGTTGGCCACCAACACCCTGTGCCCCACGGGCTGTGGGGAGCCTCCAGTGCTGTGAGTCAGAGCTTGGGGTCTGGGCAAGCCCCCCAACAGCATCCCCTGGCCTAAGACACCTTTTCCCTTGCATGCATCCCCCAGCCCCGGATCCCCCTGGTTGCAGCAACCCCAAGGAGCATCCCAGGGCGCAAGCGGGGTGGCTGGCAGACACGCAAGTGCCCCAGTCCCCACCCTCATTGCCCAGACCCTACTCAGGCTCTAGCGTCATCTCCTTTCTCCTGCCCAGGTCCCAGCTCGGCGTCACCCACCTTCTGCTCTTCCTTGGTGTGAAGGCACCCCTGGCGCTGCTCCTGGTGTGTGGGGCCGCCTGGGTGAGGTGCCGGCGCAGGAGCCACAACCAGGAAAACCTGCACCTCTTCGAGGAGGCCGGCAGCACCAGGGCACCGGGCGGCCCCCCAGCCCCAGAGCCACAGGGACACCCTCCTGCGCCCTTGCCCCCCACCCTGCCGGCACCGCACCACCCGTCACGGCCGCCCCACGCTGGGAGCTGCTTGGCACCGGCTCCTCCTCCTCCTGTGAAGCCTTGGCCCCTCCTGGCAGCCCCTGCGTCGGAGAGGGGAGGGTTTGGGGTACAGAGAGCCTACATCTACTGAGCTGGAGCTGCCAAATGAAGACAATTTCACAATAAAGCCTGGGTATCCTGCAGGTGTCTGTCTGTCTGTCCACCTGCGGCATGGCCGGGAGGGACATGGGGTCACAGCGTGCCACCCGGGCACCTGCTCCACCACAGCCCGACCGAGCCCAGGCGCGAGGAGAGGAGCCCTCAGCCCTGCCAGCCCTGCCCAATGAAACCAAATGCCCATCTCCAGCCTAACGTTTCTCAGCTCACCTGCGGCTGAACGAGAGCTGGGGAACGGTGGGTGTCCTTCCACAGCTGCCTCCCCCACCACAGCAACTTCCCACCCTCAGCCTGAGAGCGGAGCTCACATCGCGCCCAGCTGCACCGTGGGCTCCTTTTCTCATTAGTCCTGTTATTTTGACCAACCCGATAGCCTTCTGTGCTGGGGTGACTGGCTGGGTCGATGAGAGGACAGCAGTGGCTGTTGTTTACCTTGACTTCAGCAAGGCATTCGACACTGTCTCCCATAACATCCTCACTGACAAACTAAGGAAGTGTGGGTGGGATGAGTGGGCAGTGAGGTGGATGGAGAACTGGCTCAACAGCAGAGCTCAGAGAGTTGTCATCGATGAGGCAGAGCCTGGCTGGAGGCCAGTGACCAGTGGAGTCCCCAGGGTCTGTACTGGGTCCAGTCCTGTTCAACACATCCATCAGTGACCTGGAGGAAGGGATGGAGGGCAGCCTCAGCAAGGTCGCCGATGGCACCGAGCTGGGAGGAGCGGCTGATACGCCAGAAGGCTGTGCTGCCATCCAGCGAGCCCTGGGCAGGCTGGAGAGCTGGGCCGAGGGGAACCTCATGGGATTCACCAGGAGCAAGGGCAAGGTGCTGCCCCTGGGGAGGAACAGCCCCCGGCACCAGCACAGGCTGGGGCTGCCCTGCTGGGAAGCGGCTCTGCTGAGAAGGCCCTGGCAGTGCTGGTGGGCAGCCAGTGCCCCTGAGCCAGCGCTGGGCCCTCGGGGCCAAGAAGGGCAGCGGTGTCCTGGGCTGCATGGACAGGAGTGTGGGCAGCAGGGCGAGGGAGGCCATCCTGCCCCTCTGCTCTGCCCTGGGGAGGCCGCAGCTGGGGTGCTGTGTCCAGTGCTGGGCCCCCAGTGCCAGAAGGACAGGGAGCTGCTGGAGCAAGGCCAGCGCAGAGCCACAAGGATGCTCAGGGGATGGAGCATCTCCCTGGTGAGGAAAGGCTGAGAGACCTGGGCTTGTTCAGCCTGGAGAAGAGAAGGCTGAGGGGGATCTCCTCAGTGCTTATCAGTGTCTGAAGGGCGGGTGTCAGGAGGGTGGGACTGGGCTCTTCTCAGCGGTGCCCGACGACAGGACAAGGGGCAACGGGCACAAGCTGGAACCCGGGAAGTTCCACTGAAATCTGAGGCAAAACCCCTTTGCTGTGCGGGTGCCAGAGCAGCGGCCCAGGCTGCCCAGAGAGGCTGTGGAGTCTCCTTCCCTGGAGCCATTCCCACCCCGCCTGGACGCGGTCCTGTGCCCCTGCTCTGGGGGTGCTGCTCACGCAGGGGCTGCACGGGGGGAGCTCCCGAGGGCCCTTCCACCCGCCGCCATTCTGTGAGTCTGTGATTATTTTCCAGGCTCTGCATCTCCAAAAAGCAGGCACACTGCTGAAACCCTGCAGAGACCCTGCACTCTATGACACAGCAGCCTCATCAGGGAGAGCAGCGTGGCCACCTCCATCCCCCCCAGGGCCACGCCACACCCCCCATTTCGTGGCACAACTAGCTTCACTGGTGTCCCCCCAGAAAGCTTGGGAGGACGGTTGTTTCTCTTCAGCGTTGTTTAAGGAACTGACGTGCCCAAGGTGCCAGGAGCAGGCAGGGACCGAGCGGCAGAGCCGCGGGGAACCGCAGGACTCCCAGGTTGCTCCCTGCAGGGGAATGGACCCGGGAGCAACTGCACAGGGACGCGCAGCAGCCCAGAGCCCAGCCCGGGTGATGCTCAGGGCAGGGACCCCTCGCCTGCAGAGAGCCGCTGTCGGGGGCCAGCATCCAGGGACAAACCAGGGACAGGGACAGCTCGGTTGTGTCTCCACCAAGGAACACCCTCAGCACCGCTAAAATACGTCCAACTGTTGGCAATAAAGCTGCCTCCTCACCTTTGCCAAGGCTGGAGCTGTGATGGTACCAGCAGTAGGTCGGCGTGTGAGGCTTTGGTCTGCGCCGGGACCAGCCCGTGGCCGGAGGGGAATGATCCTGTGACACCTGCATTTGTCCTGCCTGTCCCCAAACTCTTCCTCACCCCTGGGAGCTTCTTCCCAAGGGTTTGCCCAACCCAGCGCAGGCTCAGCAAGTCGCTGGTGGGTGGGAAGGAGGACACTGGGGGGGAACTGGTACTTCCAGGAGACAAGGGATGGGGACAGGGGAGGGAAGCCTGGAGAGACCCACCCGATCAGGGCACTGAGCATGGGACTACTGACCCGCAGAGGGACGTGCTGGTCAGGGCAGCAGGGATGGGTGCTCATGTCCAGCAACACAGGGACAGGAGGCTGGGGCTCTCCCTCTGCATCCCCCACGGGCGCCCACGCCGGAGCCCCGCGCCACCCTCGCCGCCCAGCCTGGGGGCACGCTTGGGGCTCAGCGGGTCCCTGTGCAGGGCTGAGCCACCCCTCGAGAGGCAGATCCCCCACTGGGTGCCCTGCCTGGCCGGAGGGGCTGGGCAGTGTGGCAGCGAGGCTGGGAGAGGCAGGACTGCACGGCGCCGTGAGGGCCATGCTGGGGGCAGAAAGGGGAGCCCCTGGGGCAGGGGCAGGAGCAGGGTACAGTGGACAGTGCATGGCAGCGCCCTCAGAGACAGGGGAGGCAGGAAGTCAGCTGAGACCAGTGGAAATAAGAAACCCACGCTCTTGCTAAACCTCCAGCAGCAACAGATCTGATACCCCACCCAGAAGAGGAAGCAAAGCCCCAGAGACACACCAAAGGAGCGTGAGGGGCAGCGGTGCTAGCCTGAGCCATGACCCCGGCCAGCCTGCCCGTGCAGCTGAAGCTGCTCGCTTGGGTGCTGCTACCAGGTAGGGCTGAGGGGACACCTGGGGCTCCAGCCCCACGCTGGACCGGCCTCGACGGCAGGGGCGGGCATGCAGTAGCAGCACTCCTGCCGCTCCGTGTGTCTCCGCAGGCTGCTGGGCGGTGAGGGGGCCCGCTACCGTGTGGGGATACCTGGGGGGGTCCCTCTCGGTGAGCTGCACGTACCAGCGCGGCTATGAGACGAAACCGAAATACTGGTGTGTACCGGGAAGAGTTGTTTCTACGTGTTCTACCGACATCGTCGTCACCTCGGAGCTGCGGCCCGTGGTGCGGCGGGACCGATTCTCCATCCGGGATGATCGCACCCAGCGGGTGTTCACGGTGACCGTGGAGGGCCTGGTCGAGGGGGATGCGGGCACCTACCGCTGCGGGGTGCGAACGGGTGTGCTCCACAATGATGACAGTACGGAAGTGGAGGTGATCGTGTCCCCAGGTCAGTCCCTGCACGTCCCCTCCCCTGCACAGCACCAGTGACCTCCCGTCGGGGGGCTGGGGCCGGGCTGCGGGAGGAGATGGCACCCTGGGCATGGGGGGATGGAGAGGGACCAGAGCAGGTCAGTGCCCGGCAGGCACCCACTGCATCCGTCCCCTCCTGGCATTTGCAGCCCTGATGTCCTCGCCGGCCCCCGTCCTCCCTCTGACCACCGCCCAGCCACCCACCGTGGGGACGGAGGCTCCGCAGAGACCCCCCGACCCCTTCCGTTACTTCCCGGTGCTGGCCGGGCTGCAGGGGCTGGCGCTGCTGGCCATGAGCGGAGCCGTGCTCTGGGTCAGCCTGCGGGGCTGAGCCCCCGCGGGGACCCCACGGCCCCGACGGCGCGCCCGGGGGGGCGCAGCCCCGGCACCCGCCGGGCCCTCCTCGCCGCCGGTGCCAATAAAGCTTCCCCAGCACCGCTCCCCGCCTCCGTCTCGTCTCTCCGGCGGCCCCGGGGCTCCCGGCGCTCCGCCCCGACGGGGCGGGCGGTGCCGCAGGGGCGGCCCGGGGCG
>VZTV01008671.1:22839-32998 GCA_013400875.1 Anhinga rufa
TGCCGCAGGGGCGGCCCGGGGCGGCGCCGGCCCCGCCGAGAGGCGCCGGACGCGGCGGGAGGCTGAGCCCCGCCGTCCCGGAGCGGCCATGCAGCTCCTGCCGCTGCTCGCATGGGTGCTGCTGCCAGGTGAGGCCGGGCCGGAGCCCCCGAGCGGCTCCTGGGTGGGGGGACCCCGGCGGCGGGGGCGGCGGAAGCAGCACTCCCGCCCTCTGTGTGTGTCTCCGCAGGCTGCTGGGCGGTGAGGGGGCCCGCTACCGTGTGGGGATACGTGGGGGGGTCCCTCTCGGTGAACTGCACGTACCGGCACGACTATGAGACGAAACCGAAATACTGGTGTGTACCGGGAGGATTTCTTCGTACCTGTTCTACTGACATCGTCATCACCTCGGAGCCGCAGACCGTGGTGCGGCGGGACCGATTCTCCATCCGGGATGATCGCACCCAGCGGGTGTTCACGGTGACCGTGGAGGGCCTGGTCGAGGGGGATGCGGGCACCTACCGCTGCGGGGTGCGAACGGGTGTGCTCCAGATTGATGACAGTACGGAAGTGCAGGTGATCGTGTCCCCAGGTCAGTACTTGTGGATCCCCCAGGTCCAGCCTTGGTGTCTCCCCCTCCAAGTGCTGGGAGCAGGGGCTGCAGGGAGGGGCAGCCTGGAGGAGGTGGGTGCCCAGGCCGGCGCGGCCGCCCCAGCTTGTGCCACCAGGGCTCGGCAGCCTGCCGCCATAACCCATTCCCTGTGCCCGGCTCTCACCACAGCCCCTTCTTGGTGCCCCAGGGTCAGCCACCCATTGCTGGGGTGCCCCACCCTGCTCTCCGTGCCCCGTTGTCACCCCTTAGCAGATCCTGCTTTATTTTCTAACACCGGGGACTTCCGCGCGCCGCCCCGTTTCCTGCTGTGGGGCAGCTGGTGCTTGTGGGCACCAGACCCTGGGCTTAGGGAACGTCCCTCTCCGTCCCCTCAGCAGGGAGCAGCCGCTGCGGTGGGACACTTCTAAGGGGCTGTTGTGTCGGTGCTGGGCTGGGGTCCCCAGACCCCCTTCCTACAGGGTGAACTCCGCTGCGTGTGTGCGTTTTGGGTGGGTGGGTGGGGGGAACGACTGCAAAAATCCTCCTAGGCAGTGGGTTACAGCCCTCCCACCGCGAGGAGTGTGCTCTGGATGCGGCAGAAGGGACTCGGCTTTTCCTGGCGTGACGGTAAGTGGGTCGCTTCTGACTCACTGCAAAAGCCACAGCGTTTTCCCCTGTGGAGGCAGGGAGGCTGCCTGAGCTTCTCCCCTTTTTGTTACAGCTCCTTCCACCTCCCAAACGCCGTTCAGCATCCTGAGCACCAGCTACCCCGATCTCACTACCTCTGTATCAGTCCCCACACAGACAACTCCCCAAGGGGATGCTGCGCAACCGGGGTCGGATGCCTCCCGCAACAAAGGCTCCGGCCCTGCACAGTGAGTACCAGCTCCTGCTCGCAGCAGCCACCTCCCTCCATGAGGTCTCTCTGGTGCAGCTGGAGCCCTGCAACCCTCCGGGCTCTTCACACCTTCCTTAAGAATTCAGACCTCCTGCTTTTGCCTTTAGAGACCAGTGTTTCATCCTCTCAGGCAGCCCCTCCCAGTGGAAAATAATCCCAGCGCCCCTGGTTGCGTGGCCCTGGCAAAGCCCTGCTTGTTCCCCGTCTGTCTTGCAGCTTAAGCGAGGTGCAGGTTAGGACCGTGGGATAAATGGTTTCTGGCTGCAACGCTGAGCCCGTTTCCTTCCCCAAAACTCAAAAGGGAGCATTTGCTTGTGGGAAACCGAGTGCTGAGCTGAGTCCTGTTCCGATTCGCAGTCACATGAAACCCCGCAGAGAAAGTTGGCAAAGCGTGAGACTGGGGTGGTAGAGCTTCCTCCCTCCTCTCCTGCCTCTTGGGGATGATGTAGGAAGTGGGCAAAGCTGGGGCTGTCCGTCAGGACCCTCAAGCGCTAAGCTGGCACACCGACCTTGCCTCGTTGCCCATCATAAGGCCAACAAACAGTGGGGCTAAACCAGAGCAAAATTAGGGGCAGGAACTGATCCTTAAAATAGAATCATTGAATCATTAAGGTTGGAAAAGAGCTCTTGGATCATCAAGTCCAACCGTCAACCCAACACGTCTCCTAAACCATGCCTTGAAGAGCCACAACCACGCGTCTTTTTAAACACCCCCAGGGATGGCGACTCCACCACCTCTCTGGGCAGCCCGTCCCAGCACCTGACCGCTCTTTCAGCGAAGACGCAGCAGCTCTCAGACCCGAGCATCCATTTGCTTCCGTGGTTTTCAGTTTGCTTTGTTCCGTGCCCAGCTTGCAGCCTGCCCGGCCCCGTGCCTGCTTCTCTTCCTCCGAAGGCAAGCCCCGTCACCCGCAGCCACTCCCTGTGTGCCTCTGCTTCACGCTGGTTCCTCCCTAATCGGCTTTCGAGAAGTGTGAGAACAGAAACTCTTTTTTTTCTTGCAGCGTGGACGTCGTTGAGCACATCCTCACTCCAGGCATCATAGTGGTTCTTCTTTTGCTCGCAGTTGCTGCTGGCTTTTTGGTAGTGCTGTCCAGGAAGAGGAAGAAGGGTAAGTGAAACTGTCACTGCCACACACATGCTGTTCCTGCACCATGGCCTGTCTCTTGCTGTATTTGGGGTTTCCTCTATATCTCTTTTTCTCTCCTCCATTCCCTCCCTGATCCATCCCAGTTCCATCACTGAGACCCCCACCAAGGAGGTCTCCTTCCCCCGAGGGAGCGGTGGGACCGTCCCACAGGTCCGGCCCCCGCGCGAGCGGGGAATGCCGGTTCTCGGGATGGGTGCTGCCCGGCGCGGCACCCGCTTGAGTTCGTCAGGGCTCCATCCGCTTCTCCAGACGCGCTCGGTTGTGTAAGGCCAGGCTTGCACGAGGCTTGATGCGAAGCTTAAGGCCAGTGTGAAGGACGGGGAGGGACAGGAGGGGACATCACCAGCTGGAGGGTGGGGCCTGGTTTTATTTGAAGAACTCCTCCAGTTTAGATGGT
The DNA here is from genome assembly GCA_013400875.1 of Anhinga rufa. Classification (NCBI taxonomy): domain Eukaryota; kingdom Metazoa; phylum Chordata; class Aves; order Suliformes; family Anhingidae; genus Anhinga; species Anhinga rufa. The sequence continues at coordinate 25,856 of VZTV01008671.1, forward strand.
CGATGGAGCGACAGGTTCCCTCCCTGCTTTACAGCGAGAGTCACAGCGGCAGCGCGGTTTTTAAGACATTTTTTTTCCCCTCTGGTTTCACTCATGTCTAATGTCTGTGCTTCATCCAGCCCTCTCCGGAGCAGCTATAGAGATGGACAGGACTCGCAGCATGTCGCATACAGTAAGGCAAACCGCACAAGGTCTTGGGATGGTGTGCTCCGAGCTCGCCTGGGGAGGGGAAACGCTATACCCCGAGCTGAGCAAGCAAGCTGCCAGATCCGTTTGCTTTCAGCCAGGTTCACGGCCCTTTAGGCTGGCAGGGATCCTTCGGGCTCCGTTCACCAACGGAAAGACCCAGCCAGGGGTTTTGCCTGACTGTTGCAGAGTATCGCCGGGAAGGGAGTTTAGGATTGAGCTGAGAGGGTTTTCCCCAAGCCCCTCCAAGATTTCCCCTGGGGAATGTCGAGCCAGCCCTTGCTGCAGGTTAAATTTCCCCCCCAGTGCTCGTGCAGCTCTCAGCTCTCATCAGGAAAGGCAGCAGGACGGGAGACGTCCCCACCCCTGCGGGCTGCAGGCAGGGGAGCAGCGGTGGGATAAGAGCTCATCGCTCTCCTCCATGTGCCAGGAAGCGGATGCCTTGAACTACGCAGTCATTAACCACAGCGCGGGCACAGCTGAGAGCCAGTTGTACAGCAACACCGAGGCCTTCCGCCGCTTGGGAAGCACCACGGCCGAATACGCAGAGGTCAAGCAGAGCAATAAGGTAGGAGAACGCAAAGCAATGCCGAGCTCGGGGTGGTGGGCGGGAAGCCGGGGCGGGTGGGCGACGGCGTGGGCAGGGGGATGGCTTGGGTGGGTAGGGAGGGCGCTGCAAAGGGACGTGCCAAGCTGGGGTGCAAAAGACCCTGGATAATGTGGGGGCCCTCTCCGGTCCCTGTGGCTGCTCCTGGGTGCTTAAAGCAGATGAGAGAGGTTCCAGCAGACGGCGTTGCCCTGGAGCAACCCCACGAAGGATGTTTTTTGTTTCTCCCCCCTCCTTTCCCAGCATTTGGAAGACGAAAAAGAGGCTCTATATGCCCACGTGAAGAAGTCCCCATCGGAGCAGCAGGAGATCTACGTCAACATGCCGTCAGCCCCACAGCCCAGAGGAGAGCCCTGCAGCTCAGTGCAGAGGGTGTGAGCCCGCACCCGGCCCCGCGGGCTGCTTCTGCTGCCGGCAGCGCCAGCGGGACACAGGCCGGCTTCCCACTCGGGCAGGAGCTTGGCTTGACAGCGGAGCTGCTGCTCTTGTAGGCTCGGACATTTCCTTGGAGGAACCTTGAAGAGGATGAGGTTGAGCGGGATGAGGATGAAATCATCCCTCTACACCTGGAGACCTCACCCGTACAGCAATGGTGCTGGGAATAACAAAACTGCCCCTTGCACTGGGGTAGCCCAGGCCAGAGACTGGCCAGGCAGGGTGTCGAAGAGCCTGGCGGCAGGAGGCGAGGGTGGGCTGCCTGGCTCCCTGCACCCAGCACCCTCCTCGCTTGCCCCTTTGGCTCCGTTATTCATGCAGGCTGAAGCTCCCAAACCCACTGGTCTCCTCAGACTGATTTTTTGTTTCATGCTGACGCCAGGCAGAGCTGGCCCCACCTGGGAAGCAGGGCAGCCAGAAATGTTATATCCAAATGCTGGAGGGGGGAACCCGGGTGGAGGGTGCGGTGCGTTAGGGTCTCGGTGCAGCGGAGGTGGCACAGGTTCTCCCATCCCTCCTGCGCAGCTGCTGGGAAGCGGCTCACCCAAAACCCCGTCCCACAGCCCCCAGGGAGGTTTGCTTCTGCTCTCCCCCCCCTCGCCACCCCCAGGGACCCCCCCAGCTGGGAGTACACGGACGGGCTGTAACCGTGGCCCCGCTCATCTCTGCTTTGCTGATAATTTATTATCTGGCACCCACTAACTACATTCTTCTGTAAAGACGGACGTTCTTCCGTATTTCTTCATCAGTGACAGCAACTGAGAATCCGATAGGATCTAATGCCGTGTTTAGCTGTATTTGTATGGCAGTCTTCTGCCTCGCCAAAGGGTTTATTGCAGAGCGTTGCCCCGAAAGCGGGTCCGGGCCCCTCGCTGGTGGACTCCAGCAGCGTGGCAACCCAGATCTTTAAGGGCAAGGACTCCGCTGCTCCAGCACAAACCCGCGGCCGCACCGCCGGCTGCTGCGGCACCGCTCCCCGCCGGGACGTCCCACGCGGCCGCGCTTCGGGCGCGCTCTTGCCCCCTGCGTGCCGGTGCCCTCCTCTGTGCTTATTCCCTCTGCTCCTGCCCAGCGCCGGGCAATTCATCCATCGCGACAACCCACTCCCCTGAAAAACAGGTCACGGGGGCGGGCATCTATTTGTGAGGCCGAGGCGAGTGTATTTCAAGGCTTCATTTGGAGAGAATTCGTTAACTTTATCGACCGCTGCAAAGCCTTGCTTCGGTGTTTTTGTAACTGTTTTATTCTGGAAGCCACGCGGAGCATCCCTGCTCCGTCAAAACCAAAAGCAGCTGGAAGTAAATGTTCAAGGTTGGACTAGATGATCCCTGAGGTCCCTTCCAACCTGTGATTCTGTCTGTGGTACAACAATTGTGGGTATTCCTATAGGTTATTCCTATATAAGGTTATATTCCTATAGAAGCAAAATTCCTCCTGGGTTCGGTCGGGAGCTGAACGCACACGGGGAACCAACAGCGATGGCACAGACAAGCGTCATTGCAATTTGTAATGAAAACGAGCACGCAGCCAGATCCCAGCTGTTGCAGGGGAAAAAAGGAAAGCAAACCCCTCCGCACGCATGCAGCCAAACTTCTCCCGCCACAAAATTCATGTGGAGTGGGGGAAAAAAAACGGAAAATCACGTATTACTCCTCCTGCTCCAACATTTATTACTGGAGATAATAACACCGTTTGCCGAAGGAGTCGGGAGGAGGAACCGGTTGGATTTTTTTGGGGTAACTGGACCCCGTTATGCCCTATCTGGAGGTAGTTTTCATGATTTAAACAAAACTAAATGGCTTTCTTAAATTAAAGCCCGCGCCGCAGCGCTAAGGCTGTTAGTGGCGTTTCAGGGCAGCTCCCTGGGAGACAGAAATAACGCCAGGCAGGTGAAGCCTCTGCGCTTCCAGCATTGGAAGGGCTGACTCCTGATGGAAACAGGGCTGGGAGCAGAAAACCCGAGCTCTTCCACGCACAGGGTCCCATGCAAGGGGTTTTGCCTGGAGAGGTGAGTTTTCCCTTGCCACGGGAGCTCGGGCGCTGTAGCTCGGCGCAGGCGGGCTGGTTTCAGGGCACAGGGATGCCGATTCACGCTGTGCAACTGTTGTAAATAACTAAAAGGTTAAACTTGCAGCTCGAGCCGTTATTAACCTGAACCCACATCCTGAGAAATACAACAGGACTCGGTGAGCCACGTTGTGAAAAGAATTCAAGGTTCACGAGGACCCAATAACAGAAAGAAACATTCTCCCGCAAGGAAGATCGAGGGATGCCACGGCCGTGAAATAATGAAACCAGTGAGAATCACAGGAACCGGGGGAAAATTAAGTCCGGTGACCACCCGCTCAACTGAGGGACATAAGGACTGACCCCCCCCCCCNNNNCCCCCCCCAGCTCCTTTTGAGTATGCGCAGTGAATTAAAATCACACTGGAGCTTTGAACTTAAGCGAAGAGGATACAGAGCAGTGGAAGAAGAGGATGCTCAGCCAGGTCAATGAGTATGCACTAGACAGGCGTGGTGTCTCAGCTGGCACGTATAAAGGTCAAAAATGAACTCCCAGAGGTGTGCGTGCTGGGCGGAGAGATCCCCCGTGCCCCCGGCGCCGAATAAAGTCATGCCTGCTCTTTAACACGCCCAGTGTTAAGGAGTTTTACTCCTGGTTTTCGGTGACGCAGCCAGCTCTGCCCCCGAATCGTGATTTCCAAGCAAGAGTCGGCCAAACACGGAGATAGCCTAACGGTGCACGAGCCTTCCCGTAACTCGCCCCTTCCTCAAAGGGAACAGCCATCTTTCTGGAAGCACCAAGAGCTGCTTCTTCACCACCTCCTCCAGGCACATCCCAGCCCTCGGCTGCTTATTCTGGGGACCTGCAAAGCAGAGCCCGAGCGAGGAGGGACAGCGGGAGCGGGCTGGACACGGGTGTTGTGGTTTAGCCCCAGTCAGCAGCCAAGCCCCACGCAGCCGCTCGCTCACTCCCCCCCGGTGGGATGGGGAGAGACTCGGAAGAGTAAAAGTGAGGAAACTCATGGGTTGAGATAAAGGCAGTTTAAGAGGGAAAGAAAGAGCCGCGCACGCAAGCAAAGCAAACCAAGGCATTCATTCACTGCTCCCCACGGGCAGGCGGGTGCTCAGCCATCTCCAGGAGAGCAGGGCTCCATCACGCGTAACGGTGACTGGGGAAGACAAACGCCATCGCTCCCAACGTCCCCCCTTTCTTCTTCTTCCCCCAGCTCTATACACCGAGCATGACACCGTATGGTGTGGGACATCCCTGGGGTCAGTTGGGGTCACTGTCCCGGCCGTGTCCCCTCCCAGCTTCCCGTGCCCCCGGCACAGCACGGGGAGCTGAAACAGCCCTTGACTGGTGTAAGTGCTGCTGAGCAACAACTAAACCATCTCCGCATTATCACCACTGCTTCAGCACAAACCCAAACCACAGCCCCATACGAGCTACTGCGAAGAAAATTAACCCTATCCCAGCTGAAACCAGGACAACGGGACTATTTTGGAAATTCATTTTCAGAGCCAGGCTCAGTTCCTAGCGCTGTTTTGTGCACCCAGCAGTGAACCTCATGGGTGAAGGGAGTCGGGCACCACCAAGCAGGGATACTCCCTGATGTCCACCTTGTCCCACATAGCCCTGCTCCCTTCTCCACCTTCCCTCCATCACGCCTATATTTCATGTACTGAACCCCCTGTAACTCATTCAGGTGTAAAGGGGGTGGCTTCTGGAATACCGATATACTCCATAACAAGATTTGCTACTACTCAGGGGTGCTCAGCACCAGAGGAAATTCTTCCCTTGGCCAGGGTGGGAAGACAGAGAGTCAGAAGCGGCAGCTGAGCCTTGCTGGAGAGAAAAGTGGTTCCTGAGCAAACGGGGAGCCCGTGTGAAGCTGGGGAGAGAGAGAAGCCCCAGCAGAACGGAGCTAGGAGAGCCCCCGCTGCCTGGCTCATTAATGAATTACTGCAGCCCGCAGCCCCCAGTTAGCACATAAGGAGAGATGGGCAGGCAGGATGATCCAGGCAGAGAAGGGGCTTTTCTTCTACCCCTTCCACAGCAAGATTTTAAGGGAGAGGAGACCAGGGGAGCAGCCAAGCACAGAGCCCTCATTGATGATGCTGCCAGCCCTGCTTTTATGCCCTCCGGCAGCAGGAGAGCAAAGGAGGCTGAGCCGCAGGGCTACATATCACAGGATCACAGCATGGCAGGGGTTGGAAGGGACCCCCGGAGCTCCCCCTGTGCAGCCCCTGCGTGAGCAGCACCCCCAGAGCAGGGGCACAGGACCGCGTCCAGGCGGGGTGGGAATGGCTCCAGGGAAGGAGACTCCACAGCCTCTCTGGGCAGCCTGGGCCGCTGCTCGGGCACCCGCACAGCAAAGGGGTTTTGCCTCAGATTTCAGTGGAACTTCCCGTGTTCCAGCTTGTGCCCGGTGCCCCTTGTCCTGTCGTCGGGCACCGCTGAGAAGAGCCCAGTCCCACCCTCCTGACACCCGCCCTTCAGATACTGATAAGCCCTGAGGAGATCCCCCTCAGCCTTCTCTTCTCCAGGCTGAACAAGCCCAGGTCTCTCAGCCTTTCCTCCCCAGGGAGATGCTCCATCCCCTGAGCATCCTTGTGGCTCTGCGCTGGCCTTGCTCCAGCAGCTCCCTGATCCCCGGGGCAGGCAGGCTAGGGCTGGGGCAGAGCGGGAGCCTTGCTTCTGCTCTTTGGGCTTCGTTTGGCCCTGGGCTGGTTGAAGCCAGGGGTGAAAAAAGCAGAGTCCCGTGCGGGTGGAAGAGCCTGTGCTGGGGCTGTGTGCTTGTTGCTGCCTGGTGGGGTCTTTTTTTAAGGAAGCTGTGCAATAATTGAGTTTAAACAATTCCTGTAATAAATGGGTTTGGCCATGATCTGGTAGGAACGTGAGGGTCAGGTGAGCGGCAGGTCTAGCGCAGGGGAGGGGAATTATCTGGGGTCCTGCTGGCTGGAGTCGCGTGCTTTACCCCCCTCCACCACGAACTAGGGGTGCACCCAGTTTTCTGCTCCTGCCTGTCTGGGGTGGAGGGCAGGATTGGGGGAGCACCTCCATCTTGGAGCTCTTCCCTCCCGTCTCTCCGTCAGAAAGCCCACGTGCCTGAGGCCGGCTGCTCGCCCTTCCCCAGGGACGGGTGTTGGGGCAGGTACCCTGGCTAAGAAGCTGGTGAAGGGGGGGGGGAAGCATTTGCACCCCTGGAGTTGTGCAACGGCTTCCCGAACGGCTCTTGCTCCCTGGGACGCGCTGTGGGAGCGACTCCGACTTGTTTTCGATCAAACAGCCTCTAAACACCGTTCAACTGGGATTCGTCTCGTGCGCCTTGCAAGGCGGCGAGCTTGAACAGGGAGATCACACAGGGAAGAACAAACTTCTTCCAGCGGAGGAGGGAAGATGAGGTTTTTTGCCCTTTTTATTGACAAGCCATGCATGTTCTGCCTTGAGCCTCACTTACGTATTGGTCAAAGCACCCTTGAGGGAGCAGAGCTGCGGCCGCGCTCGCTCCTGGCCCCGGCACTGCAGCCTGCCCAGGGATGGGACGTACAAGGCTCCCGCCGGGGTCCCACCGTCGCATGCGGTGGGACCCTTCCCTGCGGGTGTGGAGATGCCGAGGGGGTCCTGCAGCTCTCTTGTCTTGACAAGCACAGATTAAATTGCTCCTGTACAAGGGGGAAGCTCCGACTGGAGCTCTGCGGGCTGCACAGAGCCCTCCTGCAGCTCGGGGCTGCCGTCACCACCCAGACGCTGCTTCCTATTTCCTAAAACACTTCCTCCGCAGCTGCTTTTAGAGGAGGGAAGGCGGGGGACAACGGGCAAAGCTGTGGCAAGGGTCCGCCCTGCACGCTCTGCTTGCACGCAACGCACAACCACGCGCACACCCCGCACAGACACACGCACACCCC
>VZTV01008675.1:213-16930 GCA_013400875.1 Anhinga rufa
CTTGCCTGATTTCTTACACCTGGAAACTGAGAGCTCTTGCACTGTATAGAATGCGTCCTTAAAGATCTACCAGCTCTCTTCTGTGCCCTTGTCCCTGAGGACCATTTCCCAGGGGGTCCTGCTGACTAACTCCTTGAAGAGCTGGAAGTCTGCTTTCCTAAAATTTAGGGTCCTGACTTTACTTTTTGCCTGACCCATACCCCTCATTCTATTTCATTCATACAGTACTATATATTCAATATATTAATGTATTCAACATATTCATAAACAGAAACAACATCTACATGTTTATCAGAGTTTATAACCTAGAAGTATGCAGGCAAAAGAAGGCAATCCAACATACGATGAGATTTTCCATAACAACTGTCCATTTAAAATATGCATTCAAATAAAACATATAGTTTCAAAGAGTTAAATAAAAGTTGCATGTTATATATTTGACTTCTAGCCTACAAAAGATAAAACAAAAATCACAATCAAGACCAAAAATCTTTCAGCTTCATTAGATCTCTTATGCTGAATAAAACTCTATGCAAATATATAATACTTGCATAATTTTGTGTGTGTGTGTGTGTGTGTGTGTGTGTGCGCGCACACATGTATGCCTGACTACATAAAAAAACGGAGCTCATTATCAACTATTCAAGTCTAAACACACTCAAGGCAGAGAGGCCACAGTGTTCTATATCAGATGAAAACTGCAAAGGAGAAACTAATTTACACCAGTGAAGAGACAGGCAAAGTGAAATTGGATTGCCCACGATGTTGGCTAGAGAGACATGCTAGATGCAGTATATGGTGGCAGCAAGAAGGGGAAACAAGAGATTACATACATATTCTGCTCTGAGGCTCTGCACATACCTTTGGATCCTTGTTAACTTGCATGGTCTGACCGGTGGGCATGTTCTCCCATCTCCTTTGTGTGACTTCTTCTGATAATCGTCTATAGAACTGCAAACATTAAAGGGTGACAACAGACATTTCAGAAGCTGTGCAGAGTACCTCTGGGTATTTTTAGCATCTTGGTGGTAGATGAAAAACTCCACCATAAGACAAAGCACGGTAACACCTACACATCCACAGTACAACATTCATTATCTGGAAATTCTTAATCTCCAATCTTCAGAAATATACATATTAGAGGAGGAGCCATGTAGTTACTAGTTAAAACTCACATGAGTACTTCTATTGTAAAATATTTTTTTCAGATATTCAAAATGTTCCAAAACACGCTAAAGTTACAAATGTCTAGGTTTGCTCAAAGGCATGCTTCTAAAACAAAGTTGAACAATCCAATTACTATTGATCTGTTAATTCAACAATATAAAGACAACCACACAGATCAATTACACTTATTTGTTTATTGCTAGTACCAGAAGATGGCATTAGTTAATTAGTTACAGTAACTGTATCCCACTGACCAAAATCCAGAAAAAATCTATTCCATTCTTATGATGTTGTTCAGAGTTCACAGGAAAGCATTCTGAAGTCATAAAGAAAAGATCTGGAGTGTAATTGATATGCTAGGTAACCAGTAAGCATGGTTCTCAGACATGAACATTAACATTAAAATAAATAAGGTTACGATCAGGCAAAACAGCTATACAATTACAACTAGGCATAAATCTACACTCGTCCTAAACTGAAAACTGCTCACAAAAAAATGGAAGTGAGTCCGATCAAGCACACGCATTTATGACATTTATAACTAATTCAAGTTGAAAATCTGATTTTCTGCAGTGAACAGGGACAGCTTTTTTCACAGTTCAAAGTTAAAGTTCTCAGTCTCTTCAAGTGAGGCTCTTACACTGTGAAATTTCTTTAGAGTGCAATTTGTTTGGTTTTTAGGATAAGCCTTCTTTTAAAAATAGGGGGTTTTTTAGAATGCTCAAAGCCTTTGAGATTCTGTGTAGGTAAAAAAAAAAGATTTATAAAACATAGAATGAAACAAAGCTCTGAGGCAACAAAAATTGTTCAGCAATAAAATTGGAGAGATGATTAGGAATAAGTTGTGTGATTCCTGTTCAGTAGAGGGCTAGCTACAAAGAAACATTTTTTACTCTGTTAAACATTTAACAGATTTCAAAGATATCATTTTGGAAAATCCTGTGTTCAATTTAAAGGATTAAAAAAATAAGTCCAAGATTATATTAAAACTACTAAAATAAGGGCAAAGCCTAATAATGCCTCCTGACATTTTTGGAAGTCTATTTGCATTGTTTAATCAAAATATAGAACCCTGAAGGCTCATAGTGTTTGTCTTCCAAGAAGGATGTATTGAAAAAACTCCACCTCAAAAGCAAACATGGGAAGATCATGGAAAATTATGACTAACGCAGCAAGAAGAAAAAAGCATGTCCAAAAGATCTGATGTGCTGGGCTTGCACGGTACAAAACTTACCTCAATCTGCCCATGTTCTTTGAAAGAAAGTTTGATGTAGGAGTATTTGCTGCTTTGGAATGGGCCAGGCTCTTTGTTTGAAGAAGCAGGATGAAGATGAACTACTATTTTGGCACTAAGAAAAAGTTAAAGGAAAGAGGCAGCTTTCTGTAATATCTAAAAAAATTATTTCTACAATCAAAGTTAACCATTTAATCAAAACCTCTATTAATTTTATCTCACATAAGAGCTAAAGTACATCAAATAATGCTTTGAGTATCAATATTGAAGTGTTTTGACTCAATATTACAGTAGATCTTGCATAAAAACTACTATAACCTCTAAAACAGCAACATCTCACAAGTTTAAAATGTACCCACCATCAATTCTTGAGAAATAAACATGACAAATTTTAACATTTCAAGCAATAATTCCTGAAAAATCTTTTGGTTAAGATAAAAGCCAATTGCCAAGTTGTCACTTTATTTTGCTTTTGACTTGCAGTAACTACTGCCAAAAAACACTCTTTGTTACAGGAAAATAAAAGGTTTCAGTATTATGTTTAACCTATCCCACTTGCACATGTCACTTGTGAACACTGTATGTGAATGTGTCCAAAACCAACATTCAAAGGTAACATGCATGGAAATAACAGTCTATGCATTGAAATAACAGTCTAAAGTGACACCTACCACCAAAACAAACCTTGAGATAGCATTATTTTAGGAACATAACAGACCTCATAACATAACAGCATGACTGCCAAGTCTGCCATTCCCATTTCATTTTACTGATACTTTTTTGACTTCTCCAGCATTAGTGAATTACCTGATTTATTCTGGATACGCCTGGCATATTACCTCACCCATCTGACTGTAGGCTGCAAGCAGATGTCAACTATATATATATATTTCTCCAGTTAATTTTTTTTCTCTTTTTTTCTTGTGAAGCTTCTTTATACACATACCATACTGGATTAGTTATTTACGTGAGTGGAAACACTTGAGTTCCTTCTAACTATCGCTAGCATTTCCATGCTCAAAATCAATCATATGGTCATGAAAAGTTACATATTATGGGATCTGGCAGAGTTTCTATCCCCAACCAGTTCTGTGGCAGAAAATACTAAAATTAGCTTTCAAATTTAGATCCAGCAAAATCACTGTTGTCATTTATGACTAATGAAATGAAAATAGCAAGCTAGAACACATACTTGTTTAGTGATTACAAGGTGGTTATTTAAGAAATCACATCAAACACTGCTTTGTTATGACTGTCTTACACATTTGATCTCAAGTGAGGAAAGCAGGTACTTGTGGCTGCCAATCGGCAAACTTGGATTGCAAATGGAACTCACCATGAATTAATATATAGTCTTGGGTATCTCACATAACATGCACGGCAAACTATCTATGTGAAAAAGACAATGACTATCACCTTACCTTTTTCCTATCCCAGCTGCTTGCTCTTCAATAAAGATGATCTGAGACAGAGGTATAGCAATGCAGCACTCCTGGAACAATCAATGCAAACACAAGTGACATTAAAGCCATATCCTGACTATTCATTCTCTAAACCCAAGTGTTCTCTTTCTCCATTTCACGAACAATACAGATTTCTACAGGTGCTGCCTGAGGCACTCCATAAGAAATATGATAGTAACAATAGAAACAATCTATTAAAGAGAAATATAAGTAGAAAACTTAATACAAAGTTGGAACTGAGTTGTAGATAATAAAAATAACAAACTTAAGTGTCAATGTGTTGACTTCAGACACCTTAAGCTAGATTCATAGAAGGATTCAGGAATTTAACAGATCTTTAGTATCCAAGCTCAAAATTTAAACACTAAAATTTCCACACTACTGCAGCGTACCCCTGTAGGTGCACAACGCTCATAGCTTCTTAACATCTTTGCATTGATGTTACTTTGGGAGCTAAAACAATATCCAAAAGCACCAGTCTTTTAAGTGTTGAACATCTAAAAAACTAGACTATCCTCTGAGGGAAACAGGAATTTCTCCCACAACCAAGGACGTAACCTGGTAGTTGATGCATCTCAACACACATTTATTGGACTGTGCTTTACACAAAACAACGCAGAGCAAGGAACAAGTCTGTATCCACCCGTGGGAGACTAACCTATCCAGGCTAAACCCTTTCTATAAGCATTTGAGACAGAAATTGCTCAAGGGAGCAGTTCAAAGCATCTAATTAGGTGCCCGGTCTTGTTTTGTTGAGCGTCCTTTGGTGAATGTTGTGCTCCACACAATAGCTTGGTGATCAACAAGTCACCCAGAATATGGGAAACATAGGTTACATTCCACCTGCTGTGAGGGTGTGCCTAACACCAGGTTGCAATGAACACTGCTACAGGGCCCTCTCAATCCCTCCTACCAAAATTGTTCCTCTTTGCATGAAATGATAAATACTCATAAATTGGAGATTAGGGAAGTATACATGCAGGAACTCCAAAGTAATGAGTAAATCTCTCATTGGGAAAGAACATGAGTTGTACTTCCGGTTCTAAAAACTCTTAATACAAGCTCTTTAGATTCTTCTATGGGTTCAGATTCTACAGCTGTTATATAGAACAGGTTACTGTTTGTAAAACACCCACATAGCTCTGGACACTTTAAATATAGGCAAAATGATACTTCTGTTAAAAGAAAAAAGTTTTCAAAAATGACAACAGAGTCCAACTATTTATAGTATGAACACTGTCAAAATTACTGATTTATTTACAGTTAGAAAGTTATGAACTTATTGTAAGCACAAGGACTTAGAATCACCCCTTCCTGGCGAGAGAAGCAAGAGGAAGGGATACAAAGAGAGAGGTGTGTTAAAAATGCTGTCACTTTATTTGGATTTTTTTTCTAATGTCTCATGCTCACATTATGCATGATTTTATGATTTAAAATGTTATACAGATCCAGCCATGTAACAGAAGAATTACTATTTTTTTTCCCTGGGAAACCACTGTATTTTCTATACTGTTAAATTGCAGATGGTATGTAACAGCAGCAACTACAAAACACAGCTGTTTGTTTTTGTAAAAAGGTTTGCTATGTTAACCTAATGACATGTGCCCCATTTATTACTAGTTTGCTGACACAATAAAAGGGGACTCTCTCTACAAGTTTATTCCAGGTAAGCTAGCTAAGGTTTCTAAGGCTGATGTTATATCAGAGCTGAGCTTAACCAACTCACCATGAAAATAAAAGGGCATTGTGCTCCTCATGTTTCAATCCTAAGAGCTTGGGAAAGAACCAGCTTCATTTACCGCACTAACAAAGTTATTTGTGTACCACAGATCTAAAATTAAAAAAACCAAACCTGTCTCTGCTAAGACAGAATTGGTCTGCATTAGATCAGAACTGGGTAATTTTTTGCCCATCTCCTGGCCATATGTTTCTGCCCCTTCTCTTAATCAAGCCTGGAGCTTGTCAGAATCTTTGCTGAATTAAATTAATTTGTTAAAAGAAAACTATTTTTCTTATTCTCCAAGTTTCGTCTCTGCTGATTTAGCAAATTCAATGATCTTGATACAAGGAATCATGTAGCATATGAGCAGGGGAAGTCAGGGACAAGAGATGAATGTCATCCTTTTGTTGGGAAGGAGAGAATAGGGATATGGACAGTTGTTAAGACTTGCTGAAGCCATAACACTTAATGTTACGCCAAGCAAGCAAAACATCCAAGCGCGAAGATTAGGAATGCACGTTGCAGTACATGCCCACATGTTGAGATGCTGATGAAGAAATAAGAGATGAATTGCACAGACAGTTTAGCACAACTAAATTATCTCACGCTGACTGTGCTGAAAAAGTTAATTTATACAGAATAGTTCATGATCTGGACAATTGACCCCTGAGTTTTTTTTAACAGTAACCCCAACCTGGGGGCCTGCTCTCATAAACAGTTTGAAAGATTTGTACTAAAAATAGTTCTGCTGTTCCTGCAAACAATCCTTAAGGAAAAAATATATTGCTTTGCCAAATTAAGAACATCCTTGGTGACCTTATATTTAGAAGGCTCTTAGTAGCTCCCTACTTTGGAGCAAGGATATTACACCTTTGGGTGTGAGAGGTGCTTGCACAAAACTAGTCCAGTAGAATATAATACGCCTTTGAAGAGTTGTCATCTGAACACGCTCTGTCTAAACTCTTGCTTCCAGGGCTAAACTTCTAAAAGATTGTGTCCAAAACAAGCATAATCCAACCCAGTTCTGAGGAAGACTTCTTCAGTTGCAGCTGCAAGTGGTGCATGTTGTCACAGTCTGTGCTTAGAGCCTTTTATGGGTCTTTCTCACCCATCTCTAGCCTGCAATCTCAGACTGTGGCTTGATGATACAAAGCTTTCAGCAGCAGTATTACACTGTAGTTCTGCCACTGCCACGTAACCTCTGAGTTAGTCCTCCACCGCAGTACAGACAATGTTCTGGCCTACTGAAGGCATGGTTCAGCACAAGAACAGGCAAGTTGGGAGGGTAAGACCGTCCAAAATAATACTCCCACCAAACACATCCTATTATCAAATCATGGTCTAGGACTATATGCTGGGAGCAGAAGGCAAGGAAACTTGGGACTTGAAAACAATGAGGAAGAAAAGGTCTTGCTAGACAAGGAGCATGGCAGAGGAGTTCACATTATGATTTGCCTGACGCATTCAACTTCAGTCTCAAACCAATGTTTTTTACATGATGCCAGACTTTCTCTCCTCTATTTTTGTACCATAGAAAATGAAAATTTATATGATTCATTCCCATCCCTCCACATCTCTGAGTGATTATTTTATTAAAGCAGATTGGGTGAAAGAACATTACTGTACATAATTTTCTCTCCACTGTGAGCCAAAAAATAGACTCTACTTGTAAAACAAAACACACACAAAGGAAAGAAAAATCTCCTCTCCATGTGCAGTCTTTTAATTGCAAGCTACCTATTGTTTGTTGTGGAATTTACAATTGAATGAGACAAATGTGGGACTTACATGATTCTTCTGATCCCTCCAGATTAGTCTGTGTGTGCTAAGCAGTAATACTCCGCTATCAAATTTCAACTAAATGGGAAAAATAAAACAGATCAACAAAAAATTTAAATTTAAACAGTGAGTTGCATAAATACTAATCTTGGCAACATTACACATTACCATAACATAATAATCAGATTCAAAGAGCCAATGTTTTGAGAACACTCTCTTTTTTCAGAAAACACAATAAATTAAATTAGGAAACAATGGAGAAAATTAGTATAAAAGGATTAGATGGATATATATAAACTTCCTTTTTCAACTGCATAAACCTTCCCCCAGGAAATCCTGAAGGGTGCTCCCTCCATATGCTGTGCAAGATATACAAGCGTCCCTAAATATCATATTTTAAACACGGCTGTTGGCTTTGGAATGCTATTTGCTGACAAGAAAGTAAAAGTTATGCCAGAAAGCAAAGCAACCAAATACAAAGATGTTTTACACAGTCTGAAATCTTCCAGCCTATCACACAGAAGTAGTGCTTCTATCCATTTTATTGTTGAAAAGTTCTTTATCAGACCACCATCAGTATTTGGAAAAAATCTGTGTTAGCTAATTGCTTCCTGCTTGTAAAACTGGAGGCACGTTTCTACACCTTTTTATGAGGGTATGCACCCACTCTGGTGAGGAAAAATTAGGAGAGATCAAGAGCTGCTCCAGCCATGATGTAAAACAATAATAGAGTAGGCTCAGATAACAGCAGCGGGGAGGAGAGCACCCTTCATGACCACCAGCTACCAGGGTGACTCGAGTGTGAGTTGTACGACATGCCCTGTACGTGGCATCAAAGCCAAAGCTCAGGGCTTGCCATGCTGAGCAACAGCGGGGAGTGCTCAGCCCCTGCCACAGGAAGCGACAGCCCAGGCAGGGGACAGCAAGTTTCCTGACGGTGACACCAGCTGCACCCGCCCCGCGGGGGTGCCGACCCTCCCTCCACCGCCCAAGGCCTTTCTCCCGCACAGCCTGGCCCTCCTCCCCAACAGCCTTCTCACTGAGCCAAACCCCGGCGCAAGACGTCCCCGTCCTCCCAGGCCTCCGGCCGACGCTCCCGCTGCGGCCCCGGCCCCGCGCGTCCCGCCCCACACCGCCCACAGCCACCCCCTCGCCGCCCCCTTCAGCTGGGGCCCACGACCGTGCCCTTTCCCCTCTCCCCGGGCCCAGTCCGGGGCCCCCGGGCTCCGCGCAGGGCCGCTCCCATCACCTTCTCCTCCCCGTCGCAGAGGCGCACGCCGCGCTGTTGGACCACCAGCGTCTCCCCCAGCTCTAGCAGCCCGCTGGTCCACACGAACCTATCCATGACGGGGGACCAGCCCCTCCCCCTCCCTGCCTGCCTGCCGCCAGCGGACCAGGCCGCAGCCGCCGCTCCCCACCCGCAGCCGCCGGGCGACCGGGCCCCATCCCCGGCCGCTCCGCGCCCTCTAGCGGCGGCCTGAAGAGCGGCAGCCATCTTGCGGCCGCCATCTTCCCGCCGCCATCTTCCCGCCGCCTCTCGCTCCAATGCCCGCCCTCTGCCAGCCCGACTCGGCTGCTAATTGGCCAGTTCAAGCCCCGCGACCGGCCCAATCAGAGAGGCGCTTTGCAGCGGGTGATTCAAACGGCGGCGGCTCAACGGCCTTCATAGGACGGGTGGCCATGGCAGCGTCTTCCCCGCCGCAGCTCCCGGCCAGCCGCCGATCCGAGCCGGCGTACCGAGGTAAGGCTCTGCGGCTGGCACCAGCACTGGGGGGACAAAGCCCCGAGGGGCTGAGCCGTTCTCCGCTCCTGGCCGCGCGAGGCCCAGGCGCTCGTTGCTGGCGCAGGCTGGCGGTACCGGCCTGTGTAAGGCCGCGGCCGGTGTGAGAGGGGAGCTGGGCGCTCCTCCGGGAAGCGGGAGGCTGAGGGTAAGCGCCTCAGGCCGGGTGGGAGAACTGGCAGTGCCCGCAACCGTGGCCTTAGCTTCTGACCGGTGCGAGTGGGTGGGTGAGGCTTCACCCTCCCCTTGCAGGGCCGGGGCCGGTGCTCTTTCCCCTGCCCCTGGCAGCGCTGCCGGCGTGGAAGCCTTTCTTCGTGATAAAGGTACGCCTTAACTTAAGAGCATCCTACTGAAACAAGCAAACTTCCTGATCTAGACCTGCACTCTCCTGTTTATTACTTTTGGACCGGTTTGGCTTCTGCAAGTTTGAACGGAATTGCTTTGATGGGGCTTTCCTGTTTGGAGTTGGTGAGACCTGAGCTTCTGAAGCAGAAGGTGCCTGGGAGGCTCTAGGATGCAGGCTGAGCTTGCCGCTGGGCGGCATCGCTTGGCAGATACACCTCTGGTACACACTTCTAGAAGCAGGTGATGCACACTGCCTCTTGGGCTTTGTTCAGTGTGGGCTTGGACAGCTGTGCTAAAAAAAAGCCCTATATCCTAAGTGAAACATGGTGTTGCAGCAAGCCTAAGCCTCAATCCACTCTGCTGGCTGTGTGTTTCAGGCTTTGCTGTGTTAGCCCATGAGAAAGAACTCTCCTTTTTCAGCTCTCCCCTACTAGGAGGAGGTTCTGAGGGTAATGACCCCATTCTGTGGGATGACAACTTTTTACCACGGAGAGTGCACAATCAAGTGCTTAATTCATTTCGGGTCCTTAAAGACAATAACATTTTGGCAATTTCTACTCTCTGAACTTCAGTAATACAGAAATATCTCAGTGTTGAGGGAACATGTTGATGGACCTTGCAGAGATTTCCAAAGTGTGAGTTAAGAACAATGGGCAAGACAAAACATGAAAGATAAAGAACACATGCAAACAGATTCAAAAGGGGACTCATGCTTGCCTAGGAGGGGCAGAAGTTGAATTTTATATACGAGTTCATTTAAGACTTCCACTGCTGAATGAGCCTGTCTGTGATGGAGGACAGCACAATGCCATGAGTTCCTGAATGCCATAAAGGAATTGCTTCCAGCAAGCCCAGGTCACTAGCTCCCTACGCGAATAAGAAAAGGTCTCTGAAAAAGATCAACAATGTAGTCCTATGAAGGACGTAAGCCTCTGGTGTCAGTCAACCAGCAAAACCACGGGAAATAGCATCCTATTCTGGAATAACTTTCTGTATTAGACAGTGACAGCTGGCTTAAGACCTTTTCAGGATCATTTTGTGCTGTTATTAACACTCCCATTGGTCCAACATTTGTGCAGATGTCCAGATGACAATGGGAGAGAAGCCAATGATTTTACAGATGGTCAGTTGGGTTAATGTGCGTGGTGTTTTGTGTGTGTGCTATACTTGCATCATTACTGTCACAAGTGAAAAGTGTGCTTGCTGAACCAACAGTAAGTATGTGAAATATTGGACAGGCATCCAGAAAGTAAAAGAGCCTGATTTCTTAAGATAACAAAATCCTATTTCTTAGTGCAGCAAAACAGCCATCTTGTGTAGCTGTGAAATTGCATTCAACTGCCCTTGAATATAGCCTTTCTCAAGAAATGAGAGAATGTGTAAGACATAAGATGTGATTATTAAACTATAGACTTTCTTAAGCCACAGTGTCTATGTTTTATAATGTCTTGATGCTTTTCTAATTGCAATTCCTTTTTTCTAAGACTAAGTTTGTCTGGTGGCGTTACTATTTTAGCTGAAAATGTAATGTCCGTGTTTTTTTTAAACGCACTAGAACAAAGACGACAAAAAGTTGAAGAATATTTATCAAGAAAAAAGACCTTTTCTGGTGTGCCCATTCAAGAAAACCAGGCATCGATCAGGTAGTATTTCTGCTATGGCTTACATTCCTTTAGACAAGCCCTTGGTTGGTGGGAAAGACATAAATAGCAGTTCTTGCAGAGAACCTCAACCAAAAGGTGAGACCATGCAATGAGACTGGTGACCACATGGGTTTCCTAAAGTCCTTTTATTGTCAGCAAATACTGAACGTTTTTGTTAAGTAAATGCATAATAGATGCAATTCATGAAGTATATTATCTGCTCCTCTAGAGACTGAGACAGGATGGGATACCTTCATGGTGGAGCTTTAATTTCAGATGCAGCTTTGCTGTTTGCCTCTATAACCTTTCTTCTGCAACTAACTCTTCTTCCCCGCTTTCTACTCAGGTTATGCTACGTGTGTTCCATGAAGCCAGTTCAAGAGGATTTTGTATTTTTGTAGTTACCAATTCATTATTTTCAGCTAAAAGCAAACATACTGTAATAAAATCCAGCCTGTGTGATGGCCAGCAGACATAATGCTCTGTAAAAAAAAAATGTGGGCACCTACCACCAATTAGTAGTGCTTCTTTTTATTGACTTGTATTTAAATCTTCTTCTGCTGTTGTCTAAGGTCTGGACATTTAGTAAAAGACCTTCTGTTGTGGTTTAACCCGGCAGGCAGCTAAACACCACACAGCCATTGGCACAGTCTCCCCCCAAGTGGGATGGGGGAGAGAACTGGAAAAAAAGAAAAACTCATGGGCTGAGATAAAGACAATTTAATAGGACAGAAAAGGAAGGGAAAATAATAATAATGATAAAAGAATATACGAAATGAGTGATGCACAATGCAATTGCTTACCACCTNCACCTAAAACATCCTGTGTTATCAATATTATTCTCATCCTAAATCCAAAACCAGCTACTGGGCAGAAAATTAACTCTATCCTAGCTCAAATCAGGACACCTTTCAATAAGCAACAGAAGTTTCTCTAGAGGAGGCAGTGGTGTGAAGGAGTAAAGAGGGTTTTAACTCTAACATTGGTTCCTGGTGTAGTTTTGTCCCTTACTTTAATGTTTTTTGCAAATGGTAAATGTATCTGAAACTTGTTCCCGTCTAAATGGGAAGTCTTGCTTACCAGTTTGTACACTTGAAGTGGCATGGTCCCATGTTCAACAGCATGTTGAACTATTTGGTAGTACGAATCTAACTGAACTATGGCCTTTGAATATAAAATACGCGTAAATGACAAGGGTTAATATAAACTGTCAAAGATTTGCTCTGTATAGCAGGAAAAGGCTAGTGCTTTCATGTTGTAGAAAGCATCTTGTGTTAGAAAATCAGTGACATCTATTTTCATTGTAGCAATACTCTTAATTTAGCATTTGATCTACTTTTCCTTGCTTTCAGTTTCTTCTCCAGCTACTGAATTCCAGGGCTTTTCATAGCCTTCAGCTAACTCATTGCTTAGAGTCATCATGTATGTGGGTATGACTAATGCTTCTATTTTGCAGATATTTCCCTTTTGTGAAGTCATCGCTGGTCCACACTGACTTCTGATCAGTTCCCTTAACTTGTATTCAAAAACGTGTAGACACGGCACTTTGGGACATGGTTTAGGAGGCAGAGTGGTGGTGGGTTACGGTTGGACTTGATGATCTTAGAGGTCTTTTCCAATGTTAATGCTTCTATGATTCTGTAGAAGACATGGAGGTGATAGTGTGATGCAGACTGCTTTCTCTGGCACTTCAAAGTCACTAATGTAGTTGTATCTTTATTTTCACTTATGTACCTTCACTTTCAACTCACCTAGCTTCCAGAAGATCATCTGATGCAAAGATATCAGCTGCTAACTGGAACGTTAATTTTTAGTCACCTGTGGTAGTGCCACATGTTTCCTATGTGAATGTGTCGTGAAGCATTTCAGGAAGAGTTTGGATTTGTAACTTTAAACTGAGACATTTTTCTTCTGAGCTGTCAATACATTTTTATAGCTGCTAGGAGACAATACTGGTCTTGCAGTTTTGTTACTCACTGGGTAGTCTGATGCCAGCTGTTGTGCCTGACTGCAGGTTTTGGAACCTGTCAGTGTGGTAGGAACTATGTATCCCTGTTAAGACTTGACCCATGGTCTGCCCTTTGATGATTGCAGTAGCTGAGCTTCAGCTCTTTGTGCTGTTCCCCTTTCCCCCTCAACTGCAGCATTTAGAAAGTTGGCCTTCTGTAGCAGATGCATCAGGCCAGACAGGTTGGCACCCATCCTTAAACATGAGAACGGCACCTGCAGTAAATAGGGTCTGTTCTCTTTTCTTCCCCTCTGTCAGCCAGCTCTTTATGGTGCAAGAAGGGATGTTTTGCAGCCTGGGCCCTGATCAGTGGTTGCTTAGCCATTTATTTTTTCTGGAGGAAGAGTAAAAGCTGAACAGAAATGCTTCAGCATGAATTCAGCCTGCAGACTGCCATCTGGACCTTGTGAACTTATCCTAAAAAAAACATTCCTTTGTTATGTAGCAGGATGATTTAAGATTTATTTTTTTTTAAGCAGCAGCAGAACTAGGAGAGCAACTAGCAATAAACTGCAAGACAAAATACAGCTCTCAACATCTCTAAAGCCAGGAATGGTAAGTTTTTGACCAATATTCAAATA
The DNA here is from genome assembly GCA_013400875.1 of Anhinga rufa. Classification (NCBI taxonomy): domain Eukaryota; kingdom Metazoa; phylum Chordata; class Aves; order Suliformes; family Anhingidae; genus Anhinga; species Anhinga rufa. Next base: position 13,934 of record VZTV01008675.1, read on the forward strand.
TTGGTGGTGCTCTGTTACTGTGGCTACAATATTCCACTCACTTAAACCATATTTAAGTTATGCAACTTCCAGAGTATGAGAAGTTTGCAGGTGCAGAGGTGCAGTTCGTTAAAACTTTGAGTGACTGCTTAATATAAGCTTTTTAAAGAGCTGTCGCATTACTGTATGTAATGGTTCATATTAATATTTCGTTTGTACCTGACTGGAGAGGGGGTTAAAGAGGATACCATTATTGCTGACATAATGATTAAAATTTAAAAATTTTTCTTGAGACTCTCGGAACTCCTTGGATATATTTTCAGTCTTCAGGGAAGTTATTTAAAATCTGAGCAAGGTCTTCTGTCAGAGTAGAGAATTTTTTGATTGTACTCTGTTACTTGGGGAAAAAAACAAACCACAAACAAAACTAACTGTTGAATGGGTGATGATGCTGGCAAATCTAATGTAATCAGCAGTAGATGCTAATACCTAATCAGAGTTCAAGGGAATGTTTTCCCTATATCACTTTGGGTCACTTTTCCAGAATTAAGATGCACGTGGTTGTGCTGCTTAGAAATAGCAAAATACAGATTCTTCTCCAGACCTGTTCTTAGGGAAAGGTGAAGAAAAAAATAGACGCAAAGCCTGTGTCCATATTAGATGGTTTTGAGTTGGGTTCCGAAAGATTTGAGAGACATGGGGTTATTTGAGGAGGAAAACAAGAACCTTAAGACTTCAAAACTGATTGTCGAGGGGAAAAATTCAAAAAGTGAGAACAAAATTTTTTCTTAGAAATTTCCTGAAGAGAGATATTTTGGTCTGTGTTAATGTGCAATTTTTAAAGTTGAGTTAAACTACATAGCTTCCTTAAACAACAGCCCTTGTACTCAAGCTGTAGCTATTGCCTTGGTCAAATCCAACTTCTAAGCCTGAATGACATATCAGGAAATGAGATGAAGTGTAGTTTTGTTACAGTTTAAGGGCATCTTCCTTAAAGGAGAAGAGTATCAGCTTCTGCAGACTTCCATGCATCGTTTATATATTTTTTGTTTTTTTCCTGTCTTTAGATCTTTTACTCTTCCATAAGCTGCTGCTGCTTGGACAATGCTGAACTAGTTGCTGTAGCTCATCATCTTTGGAGGAAAAGACTAGGTCCCACTTCTCATGCCTTCTGGACTAGGGTTATGCTGAGAATTTATGACAGAGTTTCAGGAAGTAGTAAGGCCATATAAAACTCGTGTGTCTATTCTTAGCTACAGCATCCTACAGCTCATTAGTAGGAAAAATTCTCCCTCTTCTGATAACATATCCTAATGCCCTAATTAAAGGCTTTACTCACTACCTTGTGTTAGTAGGCTATCCACACTAAGCAGAGGAATAGTGCTGCCATTAAGTGATGGGGTATGCAAACTGAGATACTGCTTTTGACTACATACATTCTGAAGCAAGTTGCTACTTTATGGCTCTTCTTAGATGGTTATTTTGGCAGTTAAAAGCCAGCGATTTCTTTGAGAGTTGTTCCTGTAAGAAGAGTGTAGCCCTCAGGTTAGGCCTTCTTGCTTCCAAGGCAGAGTTTAAATAACCCTTATTTGATTTTTTTTTTTTTAATGTGAATTCTGCAATAATAGTTGACAAATATTCTACCTGGTATATGCACACTACCTTTGTAGATACTTTTAAAGTGGCATTTACTGTTAATCACTTTAGCCCTGTAAAGGAGTGAAAGCCTCTTTGGAAACAAGTAACATGCAGCATGAATGTATTTCTAACATTTCCATGGATATGCTTTTGATTTCAGGACAATAAAGAGAATGCTAATAAACTGTCATGGGACCAATCAAGTGGAACTTCAGAAAAAGATGTTATTCTAAACTCTTCCACAATCACACTGACAAATTCTATATCAGACACAAACTATAATCCTAAAGATCGTACTTCCAAAGATGAAGTCACTGAAATAAAATCTGAGCATGTGTCACTTAGCAGGTCCTTCTTACAAATAAAAAGCATAAAAGAGAAGCAATTGATTGCAGAAAAACAAAATTCAAGTGTCAGCCTACCAAAGAAACCAGTGCTTGGTACGTATCGTGGCAAAGTTATCCAATCCAAGATAAACTCCTTCCGAAAAGCACCAAAAAGTGAGGGGGAAAAGCATTCTTTGCCAGACAAGAAGCTTCTTCCTTTTGCCACCAAACCAGCAGTAAGTTCTTTGTCTGTGAGCAGCCATAGTGCAGTTCTGAAGACCACCAAAGTCTCAAACTACCCTATTTCTGTAAAAGCAAATGGTGTCCTCCCATTCCAGAGCAAACCATCTGACAAAGCTGCTATTAACCCACAGACCAGTCTGAAGAAACGGCAACCGATATCTGCTGTAGCGCCAAAGAAAGTAACAGCCAAAAAAATGATTGGTGGAGAGGGACTACAGCCACTGAAGGCTGCTTCTGACAATGTTGACCGCAGAGCACTAGGGGTGAAGAAATGTACAGATTTTTGTGAAGATGCAAGACCAGGAGCTCCAGCAAAACCAACTTCTGTTGTTCCTGGTACAAAGTCGGGACAGGATTCTAAAATTAATGGCAACAGAAAATCTGTTCTGCCAAAAGAGTCAGCAGAAGAGAGAAGGTAACTGAATTGCTCACTGTCGCAGCTTGATCTTGGGAGGTATTTAGACCTTCTTTCCAAGAATGTCTATTTTCATCTATCTCTTGCTGTAGATGCGCTGAAAAATAAGAGAACTGAGTGTTTGAACTTGATGCCCAATGGCAGCAGACTAAAACTGTAGACTTAGTACTGAGAAATCAGGATTTGGACTAATTGCAGCAGTTCTTTAGGCTTACAGCTTGTCCTGTGCAGTTCTAAATAGAAAATGTACATTGCTCAAGCTTACTGGCTTTTTAGGTTAAGTGTTGTGACAGCCTTAAGCATGACAGATAATCCTGTAAGTGAATTGCACATGCATGCCACTGCTTAAAAAAAAATAACTGATGCAGGATGTATATAGAGGTGAGCGGGTTTATG
>VZTV01008675.1:16936-45768 GCA_013400875.1 Anhinga rufa
GCGTGTTTATGTACTGAAAGAGAGCAGTTAATGACATATATTTCAGCTTGGTGAATGCAGCCTAGATGATGGGGTGAAAATTCATAATCTAGAAGTTATTTAGTATTCTTGGTAGAGCTCCTTGTTAGAGTCACATTTATTAAAAATTGGTGGTCTAGGGAGATGGGGTTGATATAAAATATATATCAAGACTGAATTACACTTAGACATCAGTTTCAGATTTTAAAAGCTGTGATAAGGTTGTTCTGGGCTGCTCTCCATGCTTTGTGTCTTTAGAGATAGCTTCTAGTTTCCTGGTTTGAAGTGGTATTAGGGGAAGAGAGGTGGCACGGATGAATAAATCTGAAGCATTTTTTACCCTCCCTTGCAAAAAAGGATCTGTAGCCTAAGTCTCTTCTTGCTGCTGGAAAGGGAGAGATTAAAGTGTTCTGACCTGATAGATACCTAAAGCAGATAGCGATATGTATGGTTCTGAAATTTCTGTGTCGGTCTAAATGGCAGCTGTATTCCTTTCAGCATTAAAGGGAGAGGACTCGAGGGCTACCCAGGAAGTACATCTTTGTATGACTTACCCTGGTTAGTGTCAGTCAATGTAAAAAATGATAAAACATCTGTCACTTCAGCTAATAATATTTTAAATGCAGAGCTCGCCTGGATGAATGGAGGGCATCTAGAGGAAAAGTGATGAGGAGACCTCCTACATCTGTGCTTCTGGGATCCCAGTCTAAAAGTGAAGAACAAGAATTCTCTTCTGGTGATTCTTTAGAGCATGTATTACATAGCAAAAAGGTCAACAAGACTCTCGCAGAATGTCTGCAGTTAACTGAACAGGTATGTAGTCCCTCGCCTACCAAGTTCTAATCGTACAGGTCCCTACAACATGCAAGTCCTACAGGCAGGCTGGACCTGTGAAAGGGATGCAAGGGGCTAACTGCTCCCCAAGTTAAGCAATATCATAGCTTTTTGCTGACACCCGAAGAAATTAGTTCTCCCTTAAGCTTCATTAACTTACTGAACTACCCAATAAGATTAGGCGATAATGGTAACATAATAAAGTAAAAAAGCTATAATGTAATGAGAGTAGCTATGAAATAATTAATCTAAAACAAGTTTGCATTTGCAGAAACTTGCCTGGACTTCTGAAAAAAGTCTGTTTTTAAGTAGTTCTGAAGATGTTCATACATTCTACTGTCCCTTCCTTCTACTTACAATACTGTATAAATCTTATTTGGAAGAATAGGTAAATAACAGTTCTGCTCAAGTTTGTAGTTCAATCTTGGAAATAGTTGCCATCTTCAACTTTCAGGGTTACTCTCCAAAGAAAGAAAAAAATTCTTGCTTTCTAGGTCAAAACCAGCTAACACACAGCACCTCAAAGTGTTCACTGCATTTAAGTCTCTCCTCTTGTGTTGACTTTAGGGATGTCAAGGCGACGAAGTACGTGCCATGTTGGAACATCTGACACAGAGCATTCCTGGGGTTAAAAAGCTTGCAAAATATTGGATCTGCTGTATAAGGCTTGAACAGATGGGTCCTCTTGAAAAGCTTATTGCTGTCTATGAGGAGGCCATTTTGGCAGGAGCAATGGTGAGCAGCTTGCCTTGAAGTTTGAGATTAACAAGTATAAAGGCATTAAAGTATGGTAAATAAAATACGACTACTTCTGAATTTAATAAATCCTTTTGTAGTGAAGGAGAGCCATGTGACCTACTTGAACATAAAAAATTGGATTTGGTTTGCTCTTTAACCACTGTAGATACTTACTACTTTCAAGAAGAAAGGTTTAGGATCATCAAAATACCATATAATGTTCTGCCTAGAAGAAATTAAAGACTGAGACTTCTAGTATCACTAGAAACCCAAAACAGAACTTAATTTTACATTTATTGATGGACTTAATTCCTGTGCTTTAATATCAGCAAGATTTCAGGGCATCAAATAGTCTTAATGTACCAAATACAAAAAATACAGGATTCACTTGTGTTCAGACATAAGTCAGAATATCATTAAATAAAGGGTTTGTAACATGAATATCATGTGGTCTGTACCACTCTCCCTTTAACTGTTATCAAATAGGTTTAAATTATGATTAATTTTGTATATTTTTCAAAAAAAAATACAACTTTTTTCCAGCCTAAAGATGAGCTACGACATGCACTAATAGATACTATGAAAAATACTGAAAGCCTCTTTAAGTCTGAGGATGGTAAGTCTGAGTACTCTATTCTACTTAAATGTCTACTTGATAGGCAACACAAGCTAACTGTTTAAACTACTTGTGTTTATATTAAATTCTGTTTCATGGAAACTTCCCTGTGATCATTTTGTACTCAATTGTCTTTGAAAACAACCTTGACTAAACTAATCCCTTTCAGTCGTGGGCATGTTAAAATGAATAATGGAGATGCTTTCGTATTCAAACTTTCTACTTAAACAAAGCAATGTTGTCCAGCTATTTTAGCCTGATAATCGGAGAGTAAATAAAAACATTCATGTGAGCCAAAAATCAGTTGCCTCTGACACAGACTTCTTTGCTAGCAGATGCATGGTCATGTTATGGCATAGTGTCAATTAAAGGTGGTAAATATTCCAATTTTGGAAGCAAAGTAGCCATATACATTCCTGTTCAATATAACATAACCTGTCAAGTATCTGATCCCAGAAACTGACTGAAATACTTGTTCAGAGCTGCTGTGCTTGGGAAGGAAGAGAATGACTTCTCAGGATGTACGTAGCCTGAGTTTTCAGGTTGCAGGTTTCTTGAAAGTGACTAAAATTACTAGTAACTTAAATTGCTGTGGCTCACCCTCAACACATACTTAACTTTCATTCTCATGTAAAGCTTTGAGATTTCAGAGATATCTCTAAAACATTAACTTCACTTTACTTGTAACTAATCACAGCTGTACTTTCTTCAATATTCCAATTTTAGGGGGAACTGTGATAGAAACTCATTTAAGTGAGGTAGTAGAAGTCAGCAAGGAACCAAATTCATCTGTAGAGCAGGTTCAGGAGGCCTTCATGGATCTTGGCTCTGATGACCAAAAAGCAGAGAGTGATGACAAGAAGGCAGACACTAGCAGTGAAGTGATCAAAAAAGAAGAAATAGATTTAGACTTGAAATCAAGAGAAGAGATCTTGCCAAAAAAGAATAAAAAGCACAAAACTAAAGAACGTGCAAAAAAGAAAGGAAAATGTGAAACTGAAGAGCAGAATGAGGATGGGGTAAAAGATACAGCCCAAGAAGTTAATTCTCCTAAGAATGACACATCTTATTTAATGAGATACAATCCATCTACCACACCGTACCTGGAAAGGTAAGATTACTTCAGGTAATTATGGAAAGTTTGCAGCGTAGAGTGCAACAGTAATGTTTGTGTCCTGTTGAAACAGGGAGGCACTGCATTTGTGAACACCTAGCTAAAATATTTTGAGAGCTTAGTTTTTTATGATTGCTTCCTCTTCCTTCAGAAGAAAGTCTTTTAAAATAAATTTCTGTATTTACTCAAACTGTTTTGCTTTTTGAATGCCTCACTACAGAGTAGTGAAACTTCTTTGTGGCAGAGACATAAATTCCAGGTTTAGGATCCCCTCCCACAGCCCACATGGCAGTAGCAGTTCTACACTGAGCTAAGTAAAGAGAAAGTAGTGTCTCCAGTCCTCTCCTCAAATGTAGATGTGGTAAGTCATCTAAGACAGAAGAAGTGAACAAGATGTAACTGTCCTGTAAAGATTATCTTATTTGTATCTTGAGACAAAAATCTGGGTAGTAATCTCAGGACAAAACAGGTAACATTTAAATTATTTTTTTGCCACAAGGTTTCTTCTAAGATAGCAGACTTAAGAAAGTTGTGCTCAGCTTTGGCATCTGACAACTGTGCTGTCCCTCATAGCGGGAAGAACAGTTTCCCTCTGATGGAATAGGGGGGAAATCTTCATTTAGAAACTCTTTTTGGGAGGTTCTCTGGATTAAAATATTTTGCCCAAGAAGAGTTGTACATCTGGTTTTAACTGTCTCCCATTTCCTTTGGCCATGGGAATGGCAAAGAGTTGAATAGGAATTATGACTTGCTGTTTCTGCTAGATGCTACAGAGGTAACTTGTATAATGGTGTGCCTATGTTTAGTGATTTTTTTTTTTCTTTTCTTAAGTGTGAAATTGCAGCATGAGACAAATGATGCCAGTGCTAAAGACCTGACAATCATAACCCCTTTGCGATATTCTCAACGCATTCGGGAGAAGATGTGCAAGCTGTTGGATGCTGTTAAAGATGAAGATCCATGTGTGTCTTCATTTGAACAGTTGGGAGAATTGGAATCAAAAGCCACTGTATTTATCCACTAACAGAACAAAGTGCATAAAGAAACAAGTGCTGAAGTAGAAGAATAAAAAATAGCATTAATGCTACCTGGGGGTTAAAGGTTGGATCCTTTTTAAGGAGACTTGGGGGAGGGGGGTTGTTTGGTTTTAGCAGCTTTGATAGAGGAGGTATCTAAAACTTGCATGGATAGCTAAAGATGAAATTTGACTGCCTGAGTCACTAAACTTCTGAATTTATAAGTTTCTGCCTTTTCAAAATTGTGGTAAATGTGGTCTGTGTTAGTACATCAGTGTCTTCATGTTAAATATGATTCATTAAATATTTAATTAAGGACTAGGTTTAACACTTCATATAACCATTTCATTGTAGTATATTGTGAATATCTAATGTTTTCCTGTTGCAATTCCTATAAATTCTTTAGAATTGCACAATCTAATTTTTAGTTTAAGAAAAAAAAATAACGTAGCCATTCCAACAGGGCCGTGTCTACTACAGCAACACAAACTAGCTAGTAAGGGGTACACTAAGTTTTAACTGTTATATCAGATTTTAGGGAGGTATTTCAACAAAACTGAGTTTAATACCTTTAGTTACTGAGATTATTCATGATCAAGTAATCTCCCTTAGATAAGGTCTGACACACTAATTACTATGTGACTGTTCGAATGTTGGTTGTGCAGTAGTCTGTAATATGGTAGACTTATTAAACTAATCAACTCTGAGTTGTATTTGTTCTTTATTTATAGGCTTTAGGCTGGAAATTAATTGTAGAACATGGCTATAGGCCTGAGACTGGAAATCTGAAAGTTACTTTAGTCTGTTCTTGGAAGTGAACTGTCAGAGCAGAACATAATGAAATTTTTGACATTCACCAGATGCTGAGTGCTTCCATACCTTCACTCTGCAGAGTTTACATGAACTGTAATTTCAGATTTTGGTCCTTTATTGTTAGCTAGGATCTTCCATTTGCAGAAAGAATATGCTGTTTGCATCTAACGAGATCCAGCTAACAAGAAACCAAACTTGAGGTGCAATAGCGCACCTATGTTTTCTTCAGAGAACACTCATGAGCAAAGCCAAACATGTGCCAGAACTGTGCCAGTTCTGCTCAGTCATGAGCAGCAGCTGGAACTGCATGGAGTCAGGCTTGGGGTGATTTTTTTTTTTAATTTTTATTTTTTTAACCTGAAGTCTGTGAAGTGGCAATGCTTTTTCTAGCATGGAAAACAAAATGATGGAAATCATTCTGCCAACAGAATTGCCCAAGACTTCTATGCTTTGCAAGCAGCTTTAGCTGTTTTTGTATGTCTTGAGACATTTCCTTTTGTTACAGAATATCCTGTAGTTGCACTTCCTTGCCTACTGGTTATGTTTCCATAGATAAAAACCAAGGTTCATGCAGTCTGGAGCTTCATTTACTTCCGTCACTGGTGCTAAGCTCTGGCATAAATTAGCCTTGCCACAGTAAAAAACATGTTTGTCAAACTGTTAACATGGATTTGTACCTTGGCTTTTGTCCAGCATGCAGTTTAAAGAGATTCCTGAGGTATTAACAGGCCTCCTACTAAGGTGCTTGGCATGCGGCGGGGGGCTGTTTATCGTTAATAAATATCGGGTATGAGCTCCATTTGCTTGTTCTGAGGAACAAAAGCGGGAAAGCCTGCACGGAGAGCCGCGCCGCCGCGACCGCGCACTGCGCTTCCTCACCGGCCTGGCGGGGGCTGCTGCCCGGCCCCTGAGGCAGCGCCGTCCCCCGGCCCGCCCCTCCGCCCCCGGCCNAGTAGCGCCGCCGCGCCTCGCGTCCAGCGCCCGGCGGGGCTCGAAGGGCTCGGGGCGGGCTTCGGCTTCCCCTCCGCAGGCAAAGGGAGCCGCGGTTACCGGGGGTGACTGCTGCTAACGCGAAGCACACGCCCTGCCTGCCTGTTCCCCGCAAAACACAATCTTTGGTCATTACTTAGGTTCTTTCAGAGTTTTCAAGTAAGTTAATCAACGTGTTTGTTTTTCAGCCTCTGAGTAAATCGGCATTTTAACCTTTCAGAAACAATTAAGCCGTGAGACACCTAAAAACTGCTAATCAGCCCATTAAAACACTGTGCACACAGGTGTATACATAAAGCGATGTCTGAATCGTGGATAACTAACTTTGAAGTACCAACGTTTTGAAGCACGTAGTGTGTAAATCCAGTGGTGGGATGCGTGGGAATGGCTCAGAGCTGCGCCAGGAGAGGTTTAGACGGGACATTAGGATGCGTTTCTTTACCAAGAGGTGGTCAAACACTGGAGCAGGCTGCCTAGAGAGGTGGTCGATGCCCCAAGCCTGTCAGTGTTTAAGAGGCATTTGGACAATGCCCTCAACAACATGCTTTAACTTTTGTTCAGCCCTGAAGCAGTCAGGCAGTTGGACTAGGTGAGTGTTGTAGGTCCTTTCCAACTGAAATATTGTATTCTATTGTATTCTGTTCAATTTCTGTATCTGCCAGTTGTTGAGGTCTTTGCACACGAACACCAGTAACTTTTTCCAGTTTGATCCTGCTTACACTGTTTTGGGTGAGAATTGTCACTGGAAGCGTGAAGCTTATTTTTTTATATTATTGTGCCTGTGAGTTTTGTTTAGTGTTACGGAACCACCAGCAGAAGTCCAGGTAACAAAGAGAAGATGGTAAGTTGTAGGGCTGTAATTCACATTTTCAAAGAGCTTTAGCATTCAAAATTTTAAAAATTGCAGAGATCCACTGTATGATACTTTGAGTTGAACTTTCTGAAGGCCTCATTTTCAGCAAAACCACACTAAGAGTAGTTGGAATTGGATTTATGGTAATGCTGAACAGTTGTAGGTACCTACATTTATCACCCGTTCTCATTATTCTGTGGGGTTTTTTTTCTTGTGCAGATTATATTAACAACAAATTTTAAAAAATGAATCAAGGACATGACAAAGTTTAGAAGATCATCCTGTGAAAGAAAGTGTTTGAAGAGAAGAGCTGGACCTAGGCTTATGAAGCATGGAAGATTACCAAGTGTTGAAAGTACTAGGAGAGGGATCCTTTGGCAGAGCTCTCCTAGTTCATCATAGAATCAGTGACCAGAAGTATGCAATGAAGGAAATAAGACTTCCTATGGTAAGCACGACATGCACATCACCTCACCCACTGCTTAAAAACAAAAAAATGAAAAAAAATCATAATTCTGGATATATTTTTGAAATGCTGAACACTTTTGCTGAGAGTTTTGTGTATTAGTTGTATGGTATGGCTACTATATAACTATGTCTGAGTTTATGCTGTTGATAATAAGTAAAATGACAAAATCTGATCTGTTTCAGAAAGTGTGTGGTTACATTTTGGGAAGTGTAGCACCTACAAACACACTTTGCATGAAACCCCTGTTCCCCTGATGCCCTTGGCTGGATTCCTGTTGATTTCACTAGAACGCAGATTTCATCTGCAATACCTAATGAGGAAATTAGCCTCATATTATTGCTGCTAATCAGATATTCAGGTTACCTGCTCTGCACTTAGCTAACCAAAAAAAAAATACAAAATGGGAGACACTGGCTTTATCAAGGCTGAAGCGCAGTTAATACCTGGGCACTTGGCTTTAGACCAAGTTCATGCAGTGTAGACTGTCAGCTGTTCCAAAGTCTGTGTGTGCTGCCCTATTACATAGTTCTGCATTTTTAAAATAGAAAAAGTCATTAACTGAAGTAGGAAAATATCCTCTCAAATTTAAAAAAAAATAAAACAACCTCCCAAAAACTGAAGAAGTCTTTAGCTAGTAATAAGCCATAGATTAAAAAATGATGGAGCTTTCAAGTTTCTAAAGGACTTCTTAAAATAACTGAAGAACAATTCTTAAAAATATTTTCCTTTTGGAATGTGAGGTGCATTGTGTTTATATATGAAAATCCATTAGTGTGACATTTATATAAGCGTACTTATACTTTCAGTCTTCATCTGGTGCAGAGAACTCTAGGAAGGAAGCAGTTCTTTTGGCTAAAATGAAACATCCAAATATCGTTGCCTATAAAGAATCATTTGAAGGTAAATGTAAAATATCTTTATTCGTTTAAAGTTGCATACTCCTGAGGGATCAAGATTACTTTTTTGTTTGTTTATAATATGTTATAAACAAAAATATGTTTATCATAATATATAATGCATAGCATGTAGTCAGAGCTTTATAGTAAAAATAATATACTTACCCTGCTAAGGAAAATACTAATTATTCTTAAATTACCTAAAATTCAGCTCATGGACATCTGTATATAGTGATGGAATATTGTGATGATGGAGATCTAATGCAAAAGATTAAACACCAAAGTGGAAAGTTGTTCCCTGAAGATACGGTAAGAAAAGACATTGTTTTGAACCAAGGACCTAGGAATCCTTTTTCATGTAAACTGAAGCACCCTGCATCACAAAAACCAAATTTTAGATATGCTAACACCTTGAAGTACTTTAAATGAAACAAAGACACTTATAGATAGAATAGAAGCATTATTTCTTTGATAATTTCCAGCAGAACAAGATGAGAATTGGACTGAAAGGAATAAACCGGAAATTGCTGTCTGTATGTGAGAATTGTGCAGGCAGTGTGAAAAACAGTCAGGTTTGCATGCATGAATTTATGCAGTTAAATAAGAATTTATCACAAACTTCAGCCAGGATTTAAAGCACAGTAAGAGGTACTGCAAATGAAAAGTAAATAAAGCACTCTGGTAAGATAAATGAAACTAGCCAGGAGACTAAATGCTTGCATTTTATGTAGCAATTAAATGTTTAAACCATTCAGCAGGTATAACTCCTGCTATCACAGAAGCTATAAAATTATTACGGAGAAGGACCAAACTACTTCCTGCCACAATTAGAAGCATCATTTTAGTTAAAAGGAAAAGACCAGAGTCCTCACCTAATCTAATATTTAGACTGGCCAAGCATCCCTAAGAACTTTATTTTGTACTTTTAAAAAGAATATGATTCGTTTTAGAAACAGTATGTTATCTCAGTATGGTTTTTTTCTTTGTTTTGTATTTGATAATTTACTATGAAATTGTAATTGACATGCTTATAAATGACCATCAGACAAAGTGCCGTGTAGTGACTGCCTAGCTTCACTGTTGTTATGTATTATTAGGGTTTTCTAGACACGCTAGCAAACATTCTTTCTGCTGTGTTAAAATATACTTTATCCTAAATAATTCAGTCTTTCATGCTGACTGGAGGCCATTATGCTAAGAGTTACTTTTAACTCCCAGATATTCTGAACATGCTTTTTTTTTTTCTTTCTTGATTTTTTTTTTTTACCTATTAGTGAAGTATTCATTATATACAGCATTGGCCTGTTATAACTCTTAGTTACTCTTTTCAGATCCTTCACTGGTTTGTGCAGATGTGCCTGGGCGTGAAGCACATTCATGATAAACGTGTGTTGCATCGGGATATCAAATCCAAGGTGAACAGAGCAAGTTTTGTTGCCATTAATAAACTCTTCTGCATGCAAAAGTTCAACTCTCATGATTTCCTGTTACTGCTACATGCTGTGGTTTTCATTTAGGCTTAAGAATATTAGGTAAATGAAATTGTTGAGTGTATGGGATGATGTAACATTGTGGGCATAAACATGATCTAAGTATAGCTATACCCTTCATATCCACACTGCTGGTAGCGCCAACTGCTTGTGACAGACTGCATATAATTTAAAACAATAACAAGTATAAAATGTGTATGGAGTATGCAGTTTGTAAATTTCTTGCCCCTCATTTTTTCTTTTTTACTCTTGCCTAGCAGAAAGATAGAAATTCAGAAAAAAGTGTGACTTCAGTACTTTGAGATTAGGAGATTAAGGCATTTCTAAGATCTGATTCTTCCCCTGCTACTGATACTGGGGTTTAGGTCCGTATAATCTTTCCATCTCCCTTTAAACACAACATAGTTCTTAATGTTTTTTTGGTAGAAGTATTAGGAGAAGCAAGTAAAAGGAAATAAAAAATATCAGAAGTAATTGTCACTGTGTTTTCTGTATATAAAACTACAGATAAGTTTCCTAGAAGGATATTTAAGTATGTAAATCTGTCCTCTTGAAATGCAGAATGTCTTCCTCACTCAAAATGGAAAAGTCAAATTGGGAGATTTTGGATCTGCACGCCTTCTTGCACAGTATGTGGATATCTCCACTGATCTCAGTGGTGTAAAGTTTTATTTTACCATTGATAGATAGTACAGATCTCTTAAATAATTACTTTTAATCTGGTGTTTCTTTTTTGTCATTTCAATAGTTCCGTGTCATATGCTTGCACATATGTGGGAACTCCATATTACGTACCTCCAGAAATATGGGAAAGCATGCCATACAACAACAAAAGGTATTTGTGTTTTCAGTGGTCACAAATAATGCCTGACTGATACACGTCTTTTTATTGCTGTCTCAATCTGGCTTTATGGCTTATCCGTATTTGGTTTGGAGAAGATATTGAGCTAAGGAATATTTAGAAAGAGGTAATTACAGGGTTTTTTTAAGATGAAAAGGCCTAAATTCCTCTTTACCTAGGTAAGGGAGTGTATAATATCTTTAGTCTTAAAAGTTTGAAAACGGGCGTGCAGACCTCTGTGCATTTGGGACAACAAATACATACACTCGTATATGTATGTATGTATGTACGTACATACGTATGTATGTGTTTGTGTCTTTAATCTGGTCTTATTTTTTTGGCTGGTCTTATTTTTTAAGCTCTTCTTGCTAGTCCTGATAAGGTAGGGATAATGGCTACAGAACCGATGATTTTGATTTATAGTGCCCGGTTATTCTGGTCCTTACGCAAGAAATTCTGAGAGCACCTTGATCGTATGGTGTTTACAGCTTCCTCCCAGACTCCAAAATACTCAGGCATTTTATATCCCTTCCCCTAAATCTGTTCTGTGGTCCTAGTTGTACCTGAACCGAGTGACTCATTTTCCACAGGAGGGAAGAAACCTAGTGCTTCATTTTTTTCTGCTCCTCTTGCAAGAAAGGCATCAGTTGCTTCTTGTGCAGGTCTCAGTACTCACTTTGGGTGGAAGATGATGGTTTTCTTTCTCAGTAGAATTCTCATTGGCAAGGCCAGAATTCCAGCTCTCAGAATTAGGATCATGCGTCTGCCATCTGATGTTAAGTGCCGTTGAATACAAAGGCTTTGAAGTGTGGAAGGATAAATATTGTTGCAGCAAATTGCTTAGGAGGCATTCTGGGAATAAAAAGCCAACTACAACAGTATGACAGTCATCCTTTTTTACATCAGGGTGGGATAAAATAAGCAAGATCGTTTCCACTGCAGAGGTTAAACACGTAGTTGTATTGTTTTTTATGGTTGGTTACATTTATTTTTAGTTCATTCATTTAGGTACACATAATGAATTTAACTTCTTCTAGGCAGGATATTAAATTGTAATTTTTGGTTCAAAATTTCTCATCTTTCTCTATACCTACAGTGATATATGGTCTCTGGGATGTATTCTGTATGAGCTGTGCACTCTTAGACATCCAGTAAGTATAGCTTGTATTGCTCTTTAAAAAGTTTTGGAATTCTTTAAAACTGAATTTGCAGTTAGCTGTAGTTTGAAGGATTCACAGTTAATTGTATATTTGACTGGCGCGTTTGCTGCTGCTTCTGAAAGAGGGAAGTATTGCTTCGCCCTTCCCACCCCTCCTCCATTATGTGCCTTCTGGTTTTCAGCAGCTCTTGGGACCTATTGGACCCTTCTGTAAAACATTCAATTTTCTAAATTTTTAGAAAACAATTCTGTCTTTCTTGTCTTTCTGTCTTTCTTGTCTTTCTTTCCTCAGTATCACTGAGGTGGTATGGGGCTTATTTAAAGAGTCCAGCAGGTGCCAGACTGGTTCCAGATACCTGCAGGGATGTTGCAATGAGCATTGCATTTTACAGGATGAAGATGATCACAGAAGATGGAGGCAAAGGCACTCAAAATCTTTGCTAATGAGAATATATTGTGTGCGAGTATAGCAAAATGTAGTAAGCAATAAGCAGCTTTGTACCTCGCATCAGCGATATACCTATTTGCTTATTCTTCAAATCAAAAGAAGTCACTGTCCAAGCACTGTTGTCCTGTTGGGACAGTGAGAACCTTGGATAGATGGTTCTGTCTTTCTGTCATTTCTAGGACACTGTCTTCTACACTGTTGATGCAATGCTGCTTATGTGCTAACTTCCCCTGGCTTTTAGCCATGCAGACACATGGCTAACACGAGAGCCCTTGTAAGGATATGCTTGCTTTGCAAGAAAATGAGATCATCCTAATTTGAGTCATTTTGTCTTAATTTTTGGTAAGCAGCCATTTCATTTCATTGAACTAATGCAGCTGCAACTGCTAGCAGTACAGGAGTTTAGAAGTTTATACTGCAAGTGAGCAAGTAATGAAGCAGTCTGTGCCCAGGCGTGTGTTAGCCTAAGTAGGTCTGTGGCAAGGCTTTGGCGGTGTCACAACTATTCAGGCAGTACTCAGGGCTGGGATACCAAGGAGTGGGGCATTCTCTCCTTTTTTTAGTGGCAGTGAGATGTTACATATCTGGTTTTATGTGATGGTCACATATGTTCTTGCCTTATCTATCAGGGGTGATATAAAAGGATGCTGCACGCTACAGACGCTTGGCGCTCTGCAGCCAAGCCAGTGGCGTGTACTGTAAGAAAGCCCTTTTTGCCTGGATAGTTGTTCTCAGCCATTTTAGCTCAGACTGTTTCCACCTGTGGTTGTAGCTGTCCCCACTGATATTGCAGTCTCTGATGACTTGTACTTTGAAGCAGTAATTCCTGACTGAAGACTGGTTAACAGGTAGTTGAGAAAAGTAACAACTGAAGCCATTCCATGTAGATTTGCAAGAGGATATTTGCACATTGATAGGCTACTTTGGATTATAATTATTTTTTTTTTAAATTGAAGTCTGCACCTTTCCTAGCTTACAGTTTCGCTCTTGCAGTTTGATTCTGATCTCAAGTATATCAAGTAAAGGACTCTAAAATGATCCAATTTTTCTCCATGCTAATGCAAAATTTGAACAATCTTAAATTTATAGGAGTAACTCCCACCTGGTTTCCAGTTGTACAGGCTATTGTTTACAGTGTCCATTATGATCTGGTTTTAGTCAAACTTTGTATGCAAACTGTGATGTTTTCATTCTCAGCAAATTATATTTCTGTCATTGTCAATGCAAGTAAATGCCTATGTAATAGCCCGACAAAATGTAAAGGAAAGTTACTGATGTGTTCAGTCAGGGCACGTCTGGATTAGAGCCCTGAAACTGTCAAACTGGGAGCCAACGCAGTGTGGTAATAGGGAGCCTACATAGACACGTACCGTGCGTTTTTATATAATAAATGTTAAAGTTGCTCTAAAATTACGTCACCTTCTTTTTACCTTATGCTTAAACTCCATGTTCTAATGTTCATTTATTTTTAATGCAGTTTCAAGCCAATAGCTGGAAACATCTTATCCTTAAGATATGCAAAGGGTCCTACAATCCATTACCATCTCACTACTCCTATGAACTTCACTACTTAATAAAACAGATGTTTAAGAGAAATCCCCAGAATCGTCCATCAGCCAGTACTATTCTTGCAAGAGGTTGCTTAACCAAACTTATAAAAAATCGTTTCCCTTCTGAGGTACGGTATATTCTTTGTCTCTAGATTTAAACAATCATATCTATATTTTAGATACTAAATCAGTTTCTTTTGTAGTTTGTTAGCATATAACAATATAAAATGTAGCGTTGTGTACTCTAAAAGCCATAAGTACAGTTGTAGACTTCTCGGAAAACGGAGTTTTTAGAAGGGTTTGTTTTGAAAACAAAAGTTTAATATTGACATGATGCTGCTAAAATTAGATATCATTTGCCTTTAGCTGTAACAGTGCTTTTGTATAGTAACTCTATTTTTAACAAATAGCGTATACAATAACTTGAGAAAGTTTAAAAAGGTACAGTACTTGCATCTCTTCATACACATTCCAGATGACAAATGAGTTTGAGCAGGTATTAAAGGAAACCAAGAAACATAAAGGCAATGCAGCAAGACCAAAGGGTAAGTCAGCAACATTTTTCTTGGTGTAAGGAATGACAAAATGGCTAAGAATTGTAAGATCTTAAATACAGCTATAAAACTTTAGTATTATATGTTCAAATCTACTTTTAATTTTTTCAAAATCTAATAGTATTGAACTTGTATGGAAGAATGCTTGAAGGGTATAAATGATATTGCAGCATGAGAAGTACAGTGTAGAGCTGCATTGTAGGTCTTAAGACTTGTGCTAGAATTAAACCTTTCAATTGTAAAATAAGAAAACTTTTAGCTGTTGCATATATTTTAAATATGACAGTACTTCCTTCCCCAGAATACGGTAAAGCAAGTTATTTTCATTATTTAATTTTTAGAGAGAATGTTGGATTTTTTTCTTCTGCATAAATCTAGCAACACCAGAATTTGTACACATTTGGAACTGAATAGTAGAGGGACTCCCTGTGAGAATGAGCTACGTTGACAGAAGTGTGAAGAAGCTTTCACGTAATTTTCATTGCTTGGTTCAGTGGCGTTGCTGTCATACCTCTGGAATACCACTTTACCACAAATGTTTGCTAAAGGTATTAACTCTTGAACCTGTTCTTTAATGTATCAGGTAATGTCATGGCTGGTGGAAGCTCAAGTAATAAGAAAGAAAATAGGGTAAGTGTTCAAATATAAATATAATATTTGTATTTTAGTAATTTAGAATGTTCTGTTTTATAGAAAAGTTGATAGGGAAAATTATTAGTGTGCTAAAGCATAGATTAGCCTACTAGGTCAGCTGTCATCTGTGTTCAAATTGCAGAGTTTTCCTGTGCATTTCCCACCACTGTCACATTTTGATGTTTCCCACATTTAGTTTACTTCCAAAGTGGATTTCCTTATACCCCTGTCAAAAAAAAAACCCTGAAAAAAACCCCTCTCCTGTTTTGGGATACAGCAAAAATTGATGCATTTTCTTTGCTTTAGGGACACGTTTTGAACAGGCTGCTGTGGAAACAGTCTAGTTGGGATGTAATTCTCAGTAGGTTTTAGGGCCCATGTTGAGATTTCAGGTGAGCAGAATTAAGTCACAGGTGGCCAAGAAGTCACCTATGGGTACATAATAGCATGGCCAGGCTCAGCCATATTGAGTATATTTTTCAAAACATGCTGCCAGTAGGGCTTATTTTTTTTTCTTTTAATAGACCTGACAATCCAAGAAGCTTGATATTTGGGTGCATCTTGTGTTCCGTGGGAGTATGACTCATTTATCATTATATTGCTACAGTTCTTAAATGTAAAAAAATAAAACCACAAATTGCATCAAGTAACTACATATGTGCTTAGCTTCAAAAACTGAGATTGTCTGTCAAAAAATGGCATGCAGTGTGAAATGCAGTGCAGTAATAGGTGCAGTGCAATTGTCTTCAATACAATACAGTGCAATTGCAGTTGTCTTCGTGGTGTCAGTGGTTTAGTTTTCAGATCTTTAGGCCAGCCATTTAATAGCAAAACTAAAATAATGAATGCCATGTTAATATTACTGCTTTGTTTTTCTCAAAACAACGATAATGATTAATACAGTCTTTATTCTTCTAAAGGAAAGTAAAGATAAAAGCAAGCATAGCCCTTTAGAAAGAAAAAATATTACTAAGGATTTGAGTGAAAGCACAAAGGAACAAAGGAAATCTGATGAAGAGGGTAAGTTTTATCGTTTTCAGGCTGATGCATTTCCTTCTGTGTAGTGATACCTAAATGCCAATGATCCAGACATTTAAACAGGTAGAGCATACAATTCTGCACCTATACAGAACCATGCCACTGGCTGTTACTTCTGCAATTACTTTGATTCTTACTGCTCATCTGAGACTTAAAAAACAGAAAATAAAAAAAAAAATCTTGGCCAAAGTTTTAAAAAATACCTGTTTGAAAACATTTGGTACAGAGTAAATGTATGGGGAGCTCTTACCAAGTTCAGACTTCTACCCACAGAATGAAACCTGACTGTTAGTGAAGTGCTGTGTCCTTAGAACTAGTTTGCATGGACAGAGAATCAAGTCAGATGCTGGTTATCATCCTTTTTTTTTGTTGCAATTACAGCAGAAACTTCTGACGTCTTCCCAGGAATTACTGACTTGTCACATCCCCAAAGGAGGCAATGGGAAAAGGGGGTATCCAATACCATAGTGGATGTCCTGGAGAATGCGTCCTTGCTTTCTTCCAGTTTTACATCTGAAGAGGCTAAAAGTAAGATTTAATTAAATGTGGGTTTAATTCAAGTAATATCAGTGGTTCTTTACAGATTTTAAAAGTCAAAACTTTATAGGACATATTTAAAGTGACGTAAAAATAATTTTAAAATATTTTTTTAACAAACACTCAAAATGCCCACTGTGCTGAAGAGAATTTCTTAGTGGTCTTGTGTGACAGGAGGATGGCAAAGAGTGACAAAAGCCACAGTAACATTAGCGACCCTAATTATAATCATTGCCAAGAAATTATCCTACCAACCCTCCTCTTAATGTGCCATTTGTGGGGGTAACACTGAGGAATTCATGTGATGCAGAATGGAGCTGCCTGTCTTTCAAGTACAGCATACTGTCGGGAGCATATAACATCCATACCTCTACTTCTGTTGTCATTTAACATACAGGTAATGCCAGTGACAAGAATGATGTACCTCAGGCGTGAGGCAGAGATTCTTCTTCCGTATCAACAGCTTTTAATTAGAACACTTAACATGGGATTTCTTCTGAAAAATGTTTCAATTTTAAAATGCCCCACACTGTATGTGATTGTTGCAATTATTTCACATGATAATGGAAATGTATTCTAAGTAAATGTGAATAAATGCTATTGAAATAAATAATCAAGATATGAGTGGTCAGAAAATTCCCAAGCTGTGGGTGGAATGTTACATGATAATTACGTGCAGGGCAAAGGAAGTGTAGAGAAGAGTGCATGTATTTAGGTGTTCTGCTGTTAAAAGACACAGAAATGGCCATAGGTTCCATTTTGTGAGATTTATAGAGCCTCCAAATAAGCCTGCAGAGACTGACTCCTCACACCCCTCAGCAAGTGCTACAGATGGGAACATCTAGACTCTTTTCTTCCCATATTACTCTCTTGAGTGTGATCTTTGTAACCCACACTGCTAATGCAATTTTGTCTAAGTACTATTTATTAATGATTTTATACCTAGGTGGCTGTGTTATAAACTACAGTGAAAATAAGCCACGTAAGCAGTGGAACAAGGAAACTCCTCAGACCCTGATGAAAATTCTCAGTAATGCTGATGTCAGCTTAGCATTTAAAACATACACAATTTATAAACCAGGTAAATCCACTGCATCTCTTTATGAAGAACTTACACTTGCAGCTCAACAGCCGAATAAGGTTGTGACGTAAATGCAGCGACTGCAGAGCCACGCGGTCTCCGTCCTGCTAAGCCGCCTGGTGTATGCGCTAGGGAGGTGCAGAACGAAGGCTGCAGCCCCATCAGGTAAATCCGCCTTCACTAGGTCAGCAGTGCCCTGTTTTGAACACAGGATGGTACGATGGCAGGGCATCTATAGATGTGCACAGCCACAGTCATAAATACTTGTTCTGCACTTCAGTTGCGTTATTAATCTCCCTACTTAAAATAAGTAGCAGCTTGTATTGGAATCTGCTAAGAACTGGGGCCAAATTAGAAAGACTATATTGTATTTATATTCTTAATAATTTCATTTTTAAAATTAAAGGATTTTGGTGACATTTTCATTTTTATACTTTCAAAGCTTCTGAAAACATACTTAGAGGTCCTCTTTCCGATGAAACTGAAGCATCTGATGAATTAGATGGTGAACATGAAGCTATTGTCATAGATTCTGAGAGACTTGAGCCAAGATCTGATGAAGATGACACGTACGTCCAAATGACATCCTTGTATTGTTGTTTTCTTTCGTGCCTTACAGTGATTTTTCTAAAAAGACATTCCCCTGAAAAAAATTCATGTTTTTCTCAGCATCTAAATCCATCCCTCTCTTACATAATGATATTCAAATTCAGTAACATTTGATATCTGATTTGGTATCAGTTTTTCTTTGCTATATTTATAGTTCCTGATGGTGGTGAGATTAAATGGGTTGCTTGTTATGAGCAGATCGTTTTACCTGATGACTTTGCAAAGATGAAAGCATGAGATTAAATTAGATCCACAATAAAGTGCAAAACCTTCTTGCTTGAAACATCTTTGTACTCTGACCTTGAAATCAGATAACCAGTAGCAAATCCACTTGCCTAGTGTCACGTTTGCTGCATTTTTATATTATTCTTCCTACTCTTTCATGCATAGTGCAATAAAATCACTTTGGTACCTACTTATTGAGACATATTTCGAGAAACTTTTTAACTTCTATGTTCTGTTTATGTTAGTGACCCACTTTTCCTGTTTTTGAAAGAGCAGAGTGTGCATCAATACATTCTGAACAGAAATACTGTATTTTACAAATGTGTGCATGTTTTGGGGGCTTTCTCAGCATCTCAGAATCTCGGTTTATGTCATTGTTTGTTTTTGTGGCACTGGAGATGAACTACTTAGGCAAGTATAACTGCCATTCAGCTGTAAGCTGTTAATATCAACACATTTGCAGTTATCTTAGTATATGCATTTGGTTTTGCTTTTGATAAAACTTCCTTGGGTAAATTCAAAAGAAATTATTTTTTTTCAGAATTGGTTAGGAAATAAGTCTCTCGTGTTGATATTTTTAACATAATTTCTCCTAGTGGTAGGGTAGTTTTGGGGGGGAAGAGCAAACAAAGATTTATTAAGTTCTATTTTGCTTTGCAAAATAACAATTTGAGATCTACTTTTAGGGACTTTGAGGAAGATGACCCAGACTGGGTGTCGGAACTGAAAATGGTATTGAAGCACAGTGACTGAAAACTTGAATTTACCAACGATAACTGAAGTTAGGCTTAACAATATTTATAATCTAAATAATTCTTAATAGCTGTAGTTATTAATAAAATTATTTCAGTCAAAAAATTCTGTGTGTTTTCTCTATCACAAAACTGAGGGTGAAAAATGCATAACAAACTTATGAAGCTAGAACACTTGCAGATAACTAAGCAAGTCTAGATACTAAATGTATTTGGAGTTGGCAATAGCTCTGTAGAAATGTTCAGTCAAAAGCTTTAGTGCTAAAGTGTTCAAATTGCCCCCTTGTCATATTTCAAAGAGATGGTATAATGCTATCAAGGTGTGTAAAGCTTTTCTTCCTGACTACATGCTGAAATACGTCACAGTAGGAATAACTGCTCTTGTCTGAAGGGCAAATTATGGAAAACATTTAGCTATGGTAAATACTTGAGGCTTTAGTTCATGCAATTATTAATCCTCTGAAAACTTGAGGCTGAGCTTTTGTCTTAATGACTTCCATGAAAAGGGTTTTATGGTATGCCATTGTATGTGTGGAAGGAAGCTAATTTGTTCATAAATAAGGACGAATTTTCCGATTTTGGTAAGGAGCCACACTTCTGCTGCAGGAAGCTTTATGGGCAATGTCACGTTTGGCCCCAGTGCCGGCTACTGGGTACGAAACGGTCGTTTGCCAAGAGAAGCAGGAAAGGGGAGAACAGAAACGCCCGCAGTAGAGTTCTGGACTATGTCCATGCAATAAGTATTAGAGAATATTACAAAAAGCTCCAGGAAGTCTGTAGATCTGCTCCGGAGCCACTTCACACCGCACCTCCCGTGTTGCGCACAGGCCGGTACACGAGGCTCTGCCCAGGATTCAAACACTTGAGGCAGCCGAGGTTTTCTTTTGGGCCGCCCCTCTCCTGTTACTGACCGCCCGAGGCAAAAGGCGCCCGCCGCGGGAGGAAGGTGCGGTTCCCGTGAGGGAAAGAAGGCTCCGGCCGCTCCCCGCGGGACCCCGCCGCCCCCGCTCCGGGCAGGGCTGCGGGGCCGCACCGCCTCCGCCGCCACACCTCCGTCGGGGGGGCGCGGAGCCCGGGAGGGCTCCTCCTCCGGGCCGCGGGGGCTGCGGAGGCGGCTGCGCACAGGCAGGTATCGCGTCCGCCGGCGGCGGCCGGNGCCGCAGGGGAGGGAGGCCCTGGGTAGGGCTTCCCGCCTGGCGCGCCCCGTCGCCATGGCGACGGCACCACAGCCAGGGCGGGAAGGGCGGCGGGGAGCCGTCCCCCAGCGCGGCGGGCACGGCGGCGGCGCCCCGCCGGCTTCCCCACCCCGTGCCGCCTCAGGCGCCGCTCCCAGCCCCGAGCCGGTCGTGGACCACAACCCTTGACCTTCTCTAGCTCCTGCTGCGAGGGAGGCGGTGGCCGCCTCCACCGTTACCCCCGGGTGGGTTGTGGGGCCGGACTCCGGCGGGCAGCGTACCCCCGGCCCACCTGTCCCCAGTAGCTGCTTCTCACCAGTGACTTGCGAACAAGAGCTGGCTTTGATCCAAATACCTAAGTTATAAATGCCCGAAGGTCGAAGTGGTCCTCAGAGACTGCCAGTCATGGAGCCCGCACGGGCTCCCAAAGCAGCCTCTTACAGAGCTTGCCTGGCCTTCCTGACAGGAAAAGTCTAGCACCTTAGCAAATCTGCCTTCCTAAAACTCAACCCAACTAATAAGAACAGTGTTACAGTGTTTGCTCATATTTATCTGTGTAAGTTTGCCTATGGATACGTTGCAAGCACCCAGTGACATTACCGTTCCTGCCAGAGGTTTTAGACAACTGCTAATTGCTAATGCTGGACAACACTTGACTGTGGTCTCCTGCAAAATGCAGTGGCTTTTCTTTTTGCTGCCAACATCAGATCACATCATTACTTTAAACTAAATCAACATTAAATAGATTATCACTCTATTTTTTCCATCAAAAGAACAAGCCTGCCGTATTGTTAACTTCAGGAAATAATGAGTCAGACTTTCCAAAATCATTATGATCTTACATAGTACTTTCTACTGCCCTCTCATGTTTTAACTTCAGGGTGTACTAGGACTAAGCTTCAAGCTTTTCTTGATGAGACACTCATAAACTTGCTGCTTATTGAAAGTTCAGATCTGCAGTAATTCGCAGACTTCCAGGATATGATGTTTTCAGGAAGAATCAGCAGCAGTAATAAAAATGTGATAAAATGTAATAAAAATGTGATAAAACTGGCAGTCTTAAAAGATAGTGTCTATTTCAGTAGTACAAACTCAGATGTTATAGCACTGACTACGTGCAATACTAATTTGGGGACTTTTTTATTTTAGACACTGCTTTAAGACGAAGGCATCATGGATAAATATCAAATCATTAAAAAGATTGGAGAAGGATCTTTTGGCAAAATATTCTTGGCAAAAGGAGAAGTGGATAATGAGCAGTGTGTTATCAAAGAGATCGATTTAACTAAGGTAAAACAACAAAACCTGGATGATAACGGTAGTTATTTACCTGATTGTGCCAACTGCGTTTAGTTAGGGTATGAACTTGGGTTATGTTTTATCTCCTTTGTAGTTCTATCTCGATTGTATGAGTTAAACTTTACGAAGACTGTACTTTTTGCTAATTTGGTGATTTTACAAGCATAGACAAAATATGTATTTTGATAACAGATTCGCTTTTACTGTATTTTTGTTCTTTTCAAAACTCAAAGTGCATGACACTACATAATTCACATTTTATAATAGATGATCCAACTACAATGAAACTATTGCCACTGAAATAACAAATCACAATTTTGTGATGCATTTCTCTAAACTTGTAATTTCCTTTTTTTTTCCACACCCATATTTCCAGGCATGAGTAATGCACAACGGAGTCTTTCCAAATCTCATATATGTTTATGGCAGTTTGATTCATCTCATCTAATTTTAAATGTCCATTCTGTAGCTGTCAGCATCTGAGCTGCTTGGCTAGACTCCCTTTCTAGGAGAACAAGAGAAATCTGTGTTTTTAGGGTGCTGTTGACTGTGTGTGGTTTTGAATTCTTTTTTAGAATGAGCTGAATCGGGCCATAAAAGTTCTCTCTTTCTTTCTGTTGACTGCAGAGGCAGGTTAGGGTGACTAGCTCAGGTATCAGAGGAATACCACTCCTATATCTAGTTCCAAAAAGCCAGGCGATTAAACTCCCTGTGATTTCAATACAGAGGTTTCAATAGTCCATTTTAGTGAGCGCCCACATGCTTTTGACAGGTCTTTTGCTAGTCTGGGCCACAGTGGTGAATTTCTAATATATTAGAGAATTAAAATAGGAGAATGAATTTTTATACGTCAGTCTAGAAAAATCTGTATAACTTCCAGATTCAAACCCAGAAAACTTGATATGCTAGTAATGACAGCTAAATAAAGAAATAGTTTCTCTCTATGCACACGACCAATAAAGCCCCTGCATTTCTAATCTTAGATTTTGATGTATGCAAAATAGAAAAATGGAAGTTAATAAAATATTATTGTGGATCCCACTCGTTCAAAAATCAGGAGCTGGGTACAGAAAATTATTACTTTGAAGTCATAAGATTTTTTTTTTATCTGATAGAGTGTGCTTATTCACTTTCTGGTTTTTGAATCTTTGAGGATTACATTTCAAAATAATTTCTTGAGAATGAGAGTAAGGAACTTTGTAAATACAAGAGGACATTTTGATAGATGGATATTTGGAGACATGAATTTTTAAGTACTATTGATGAAAGTGTGATCACAATGAACCAGAGAGAAGTTCTCCATTTAATGTAACAGGGCAAAGAGTTTGCCTGAAGTGTTGCAAGAACTCATAACAGCAGTAAAAGAGAAGGACTTTTTTTCTTTTTACTTTGTTCTTTTGAGATCACCCATATTAAGAATACGGAATCATCTAGAGCCTTATTCTTCAAATACTGAAGGGAAGTTTAACTTTAGCTTAGCTAAAGTTAGCTAATCAGCTAGCTCAGCAGTAGCATTTGTGTAAACAGTTTAAAGGAATAAATTTGTTGGTAAAATGTCATAATTTGGCTTGGCTTCGGTAAAGTTCCAATATATTTCCAAGCATACACTGTGAATTGATATTTTACATTATACATCATATTTTTTAATATTTCTGCATTACCTCACTACACAGTCTTTTTGTATTTGTGGGAGTGGTTTGATAACGATGTAACTATTTTTGAAAAGAGTTAAATATATCATTGCTAGCATATAGTTTCTTAATTCTTTGTAGATGCCTGTGAAAGAAAAAGAAGCTTCTCAGAAAGAAGTCATTCTTCTGGCCAAGATGAAGCATGCAAATATTGTAACCTTCTATGCTTCTTTGCAAGGTTTACTTTCAACATTTTTGGTTTATTTGTAATTATAGGAGTGGGAGGCAGCAAAACCTACCTTGTTAATATTGCCCAACCTTAAGCCTGTCCCCAGTGCCTTACTTACCAGTGGGGACAGGTCCCAACTCCTAAAAATGAACACAAGGTATCAGCTTCAGTTATCACTTGCCCTCTTCGTGTGTGTGTGGGACCTAAGATATTGTGGCATGAATGCTAGATCCTGGCATGTCTGCATTGCTTAAGTTGAACTTTAGACTTGATCATCAATAAGAGTCCAGAGTTTAATGAGATTTTTCTAGGAGTTTCAATGGAAGAAGAGAGCTTTTGAGTATAGCAAGAAATAGGTCCTGTTGGCCTTTTGTCTTGAGCCATATTTTGAGGATATTTTGTCTTGAGCCATATTTTGAGGATACACTCAAGGATACAGAATTCTTCAGGGCCGAAAGAGACAGAAGGAAGTCTGTTCTCCATAAAAGCTAATTTTTTTTTCTGGTTTTTCCTGCTGACATCTGTCATGAGCAATGCCTTACGTAATGAATGCTGTAGTTACAGCTTGTGTTCAAATTGTTTTCTGTGATCAGGACTGTAAATGTTTTAAGGAACACATAAATCTGGTAGTCTTATGGACCCCAGAGAGGTAAGAATAGGATAAGTTTCCATATTAAGTAGCCCTTGCTGTTTATTTCTACTCTTTGGACACTGTCTACTTTTAACCTTTTCCCTAAGCCCAACTGTATCCTTAGTTATTATTGGGGAACAATCCCAACTATGAAGTATTCTGCTAAGCACTGCATGTAAGAACATCTTTCTTTCTATCAGTGTGGTCTCTTGAGGGTTTTCTCATGTACTTTAATATTTTGGTGAATCTCCATTTAAATATATTTTCACGTCTTACTTTTGCATCAGGTTTCACTGGAAGTATCCATTTTTTCTCAGTTACTCCTCGAAATGGAGGAGTAGGTAGAGGATTAACTACTCCCTTTTGAAAGAAGGACCATATAAAATAAAAAGAATTTATTGCTGTATTAATGAGTAATAAAGGAATAAAGTAAAATTATACTTTTCCTTTCAGAAAAGAACAAGCTATATATTGTGATGGAATACTGTGATGGTGGAGATTTAATGAAGCGGATAAATATGCAGCATGGAGTGCTGTTTGACGAGGACCAGGTGAAAGAAGTTTCCTTTAGAGGAAAGGACATATTATGTAAAACACATGGTTTGAATTATCCAGTACTAGCTACTGTTTCTTTTCTGGCCTGTTAAAACAATTGAACCTTTTAAAGAAACTTTCATAATTTTAATGGGAGTTTAGAGTTTGCTTTTTACACTGCTTTAAGATCTTAAATTAATTCATTAGCAGTATTTGATACCCATTGCTCCTTCCATTGTGGATGCAGTTTTCCATTGTATTAGTGGTATACCTGCTAAGCCATAAAGACTTTCTCTTAAATGGTGCTTTAGAATTATAGGGGGCTATATTATATGTGAATTCTTAATTTGTTTATGCTCTTTGCATCATGGCATATCCTGATTTATACTGAAGTCAACTGTAAATCTCTCATTCATTTCATTTGGGCCAAGACTTCTCTGATGCCATTTAAATTGTTAAACCAGCATAGAGAAACAAGCCCAGACATCTGATTACTTGTGGACCATGTTCACATATATTTTATTTTGTAAATAGGTGAGTATGTTAGGTATTGAAATTCGCAGAGACTGAATTTCCCGCTATTCCTTACTTACTCCTTTATTTCTTTACTAGCTCTTAGCTTTCTGAAGGAGATTTTCTCTGACATATTGGACTTAGCGTACTGAACTCTGAGGTTATTTAATCATGCATAGTCTTCCACTTTTGCAGGTACAATGAAAATTTACCTAGAAACTAGATAGATAGTATCCAATCTGTTAGTGAAAATATACTCTAAAGCATAAAAGTGGAAAAAAAAAGAGGTATTGTGATTTTTCTTTTTGCTTTACTAGTAAAAGGAACTCCTTAGTGTAGAAGTCAGTTGGAAATGAGTTACTGGTTCAGTAATGATGAATTTTAAGATCCTACTGGGGGTCATACTAGCAGTAGAGAGAACATGAGAGAAAATAAAGAGGGGACAAAACCACAGATCATGAAAACACAAAAGAGAGAACCAACACGCATGAATCCTTTGACAACGAGCAGAATAATACATATCTAAAGAAAGGCAAAGGAAGTACAGATAGAATAATGGATTATAGAAGCTAAAGATACAACTGCCATTCACGAAAGGAAAGCAAATTGCCCAGTTTAACATAACATTGTTAAAATATTTTTATATTTTCAAATGTATGCCTAAGAAAGTCTCATTTGTGGCATCAGCCCTATTCAGGAAATCATCTGCTTAAAGTGAAATGTTGCTAAATAGAAGATTACTACTTGAATCAAAGTCTTTCATGACCATTGATTTTCCTAAATAGAGACGCATATAAGCACACTGTTCTTTTGTTTCTGTATTAACTCCAAAGGCCCCTATTCAATAAAACCCATGTATATTTGATGTAAAGTATATGTTTAAGAGCTGTACTGGGTCAAGCATAAAGGATAGACCTGTGTGTTCCTTATTATGCAAGTTTCTTCAAAGCTCCCTTCTTTCACTACTTTTCAGTCCTTCGTTCTTTTTTTTTTCTTTTTTTTTCTGGACCACATTCGGTAAGACTACAAATATTATAGCTGCGTGGTGTGACTTTCCCCACTGAGGATTAAGACGACACTTCCCAGTTCTGTCTTAGTTGTTATGTGAACTTACTGGTTTCTAAATAAAGGTCTAGTATTGTTAACTGTCCTTTGGCATGATTCTTCAGTCCTTGTTCAAGTACTCATCCTGTCACAGTTAGTGAAAACTTGATGGGGATAAGGAAAGTGGAACAGGTGTCTATTTCCATTTAGTTTTGTGATAGCACTAAAAAAGGAAAAGAAAAGTCTGTGGCATTAATTTTAAAAATATTATTTCTTACTATTTTATATTGTATATGCTCTACATATTTTAGATTTCATCGTTGTTTTTATTTTATATATTTCAGTAAGAAGCCCCATTTGACATAAGAGTCACACAAATTTATAGATATCTGTTCCCTTTAACTTGCACTGCAGATTCTGAATTGGTTTGTGCAGATCTCCTTGGGCTTGAAGCATATTCACGACAAGAAGATTCTACACAGAGATGTAAAAGCACAGGTAGTAGAAATGATACTGGAGAGGGGATTATTTTGTCCTGTAAAAAATATGCTTAAGAAGCTCTGCCATGTTTCATTTTCACATACCAGTTTTGTTTTTACTTGCAGAACATTTTTCTTAGCAATAACGGAAAGGTAGCAAAGCTTGGAGACTTTGGCACAGCAAGACAGTTGAACAGGTAAGCATCTTTTGTAATTGGTCTGTGACCTACACAGTATAGGACTGTTTCTGAATGTTCAGAATGCAACCTGAATGTGCAAACTGTTTGTGGGTTGTGCTTATTCAAGAGGTCTGAGACACAAAGGGTCTGATACCACATTTTTTTTCTGTTATTCTAAAATGCACCATCCTGCATGAAACCACAGATATATCTAGCTTAGTAACTGGACTTCTGTTATATATAGGCCACAGGGTGGGGAAGCTCCAGCCTTTCCCTATTCTCTGTGGAACTGACATAAAGGCATTCTGGAGGCACAGCTCCAGCTCTTGCAGCCATTGATAATCACTTCTGGTCCCTCATAAAAAAGAAAGTGAAGAGCCTTAAAAACTTAGGAAAGAATATAAGAAAAGAGTTTTTACAGATTTTCTTTGTATGTCCTCCAAGACTGGACCTATATTAATTTCCAAAAAAGGGCCAGAACCCACCCTCTGGGCCTGAGAGTAAATGGCATGACATGGCTTGCATCTGTGTGGCTAGACTCTATTCTCCGTATCCTTATACCACCCTGGTACCTGACACCAAAAATGTCTGCATTTCAGGATACAAATTTCATTATTTTTGTATATACTGAAGCATAATCTCCACCTGTAATTTGAGTTCACTCCCATCAATAACGACAAAGCTGCTTCCTCTGCTCTTTCATTTGCCCCTCAGGTTTCACCATCTGTTTCGGTGCTGACCTCACAGCTTCTGTGTGATTCACTTCTAATATCTTCTAAATAATATCTAATAACTACTAATATCTTTAATGACTTTGGGGACGAAGTTGGCCTATCCTGTACAGTGGCCAGGTGTTGCCTAGGGGAGTGCTTTTTGGTGTGGCCACAACATGCCAGAAGGCATGCTAACAACAGAACAATGCTTGAGTTTGACCTCTTTTTGAGCTGCTTGATTATCTTTGACCTTGGCAGGATATTGTGGCATAGGAGGTCCACAGTTTAATCAGGTATTATGTGGAGAGGTAATTTCCTCTTTTGATCATTTTGCAGATTGTCCCTCTAGTATCAGTCCTTCTCAGTTGCTTTGTACTCCACCTGCTGCATCTCACTTGTTAAAACTTTTCCTATCCTTAAATTAGGTAAGCGTAAGTTTAACCACATTTCTGTCCACGCAGCATCAGTAAAGAGAACAGATAACTTTCACCAACATAGACATTTTTCTCATTCTTGTCAGAGGTACTTAACTGTGTACATGTATTGGGTACCTTTATGCATTCTTCACATGGACATACAGCCCGTGTAATTTCTGACAAGGCCCCATGAGATTGGCTTTGGATTTAGGCCTACATAACCTTGCAAGTTCAGTGGGGCATCAGAGCTAGGAATTCTTGCTGAGGGTTGGAGTATATTGGATTAGCATGTTTGGATAATGCCTTGATCCAAGCCTGCTCATCTCCAGGGATATGCCATGTCTCTGTTCTAGCTGCAGTCTCTGCCAGTTCTTGTACCTTTGTGGTGTATTCCTTTGGGAGGCATAGACCTACTGTCAGTCCCTCAGCTCCCCACTTGTAAACTATTTATGCAGAAAGTGCCTACCTTCAGAAGTGTTCTGGGATAATTGCTTCAAGAATTGCTCCTACACATCAGAATAGTACACAGCAGATAGGAAGTAAACCTCAGAATTTGGATGTCCAAGTACAGACATTTAAAAGAGTATTTAATAGGCTTATGTAACAAAATAATTGGAGCTTGATAGCACTTTTCCTCATATAAAAAGTGAATGAAGTTTCTCAGGCTCTCTTTTCCTCTTCCCCTGGGGTATACAAAGGCCAATGGTATCCTGGG
>VZTV01008682.1:0-10134 GCA_013400875.1 Anhinga rufa
ACTTTTACCCTTCCATTTCTCTTTCCCCCAGCCCACTGAGGGGGAAGTGAGTGAGCGGCTCTGTGGTGCTTAGTTGCTGGCTGGGACTAAACCACGACAACCATAAATCAGTAGAAGATATTTTGTTTTAACTGCCTGCATAAAATATGAAACATTTCAGGCCAGTTCCTACTACCCCAAATGATAGTAGAAAATTTCCTGAAACATTCAGGGACTAGTACTATGAGTTATTAAATGCCTCTGTGTGACACATATTAATTGAGAGGACATTAACTACTAAACAGAAGGAATGCTAATTCATGGTCACAGAGCAGGCATTTGAAAGGTAACTCATACTGAGAAAGTAGGGAGAAAATTTCCTTAAATAGTAAGGTACCTAACAAGAACTATTTTAAATGCTAATATCCTGATCTTAGGAAATTAGATTACATCTGACATATGCTGGCAGTGTTAATGTTTAAGAGGAAGAAAGTGTTAATATTGGTACTGTTGGAACCTAGAAGGAGTCTTATGGCCAGAGTCTTTAAAGCTGTGCTGTAATGCAACCAGCAGGGTTGAAATAAGCAACAGTGCCTGGTACCTGCCTTCAGAGGACTGATCCCTTTCTCCAGGTAATTCACAACTCCAGTCAAGGGTTTTGAATGTTTATGGACTATTGATCTAGCTGACACGGCACAAGCTAAGTTTCATGCAAAAGTCTGTACTCAAATCAAATTATAGAATAGGTGAGTGACTCAAAAGATCTGTAAGCTCTAGTGTAGAGAAAAAAGAAGTTGCATCGAAATGGGATGTTTCAATAAGAGGCCATACCTCTGATCATGCCAGAACTTCTTCCACACTAGCATTATTTATCTGACACTTTTACAGATTATTAACTATTTTCTACTACCACAGTGAAACAATTCAATGGAAGAGTTCATTCTGGTAGGGAAAGAGGAGCCAAACCACAGCCAGTGACCCAGACCACTTTATATCAGTACTGTGCTAACAGAACATATTTCTAACTGAAACACAGGAACACTGACACGAGGGTCATTTTGTAAGGAGTAGAGTCCAAAATAACAAGTCTAGGGATTAGGGAGCAAGTCCATGGAGGAACTAGATTTTCCCAAATCTCAAATCTGAGAGTCATCAAATCTCTCTTTTCTCAAGGAATCTCAATTTCCATGTTGCTTGCAGATGTTTCCCAACAATGAAACCGAAATTCTTCCATGCTAGGAAAAAGAAGGGCAATCATATTTCAAGATACATCCAGCAGAAATTTCTGTAAGGGTTCTGGAATATTTAAATTTTAATCTTTGTATTGTATGACAGACTTATCTATCTTTTCGTACTATAACTAAATTTGATATGTTGTGGATCAACTAAGTAATCTGGCTCAAAATAAGGAAGGCAGTTCTAATAATATGGTATACAAATATGTCAGATATTTACACTTTTCGACAAAGGACCTGCAGCCTGATAAAGTAGATAGAAATGAAGGTGAGGTGAAGTTTAAAGGAAACATGAATATTTGATACCAAACAGAAGTGTCAGGAAATTCATATACAACAATATAACATCTTAGTATTTTAGTAGAGTATTATCAACAGTAAATTGTCTGTGGTCTAAAAGGCTATGACAGTTCAAAACATATTGAAACAATGGCTATATTTCTCATTTCAAATGCATCTTACTTTCATAGAGGACCAGAAAGTCATCATCCCTACTGTGATCACAGATTACAGAAAATAGAGGATGTAGATTGTCATGCTTCACTGAATACATTTTTATTATGTTTAATGTTATTTAAATGATTGCAGAGCATACTTGAAAAATTGGTGCTGCATCCTTGCCCAGAACCCTTAATGAAAGGCTGCGGCTGGAGCAGTGAAATATATGCTAAAGGCTATCCAATTATTGGCATAAAGATTGCAACACTTTTTTCTATTATTATTGTAGTGTACATTTAACTTCATGTTTAAGCACAGCTGAAAATATAAGTAAAAATAATGTTGCATAAATCTTTTTTTCTCCAAAAAATAAAAAACATATTTTACAAAGAGAATCTGTGATCACTGAAGATAAAACCTAACATAGTCTTTCCCAGAGACTGTTTGGATTTTTCAGAAATCTTCATCTCAAAAAACAGAAAGAAATGGCTACACTTTTTAATGGGCACAGATAATCAAAAGAATAAAGGCCTTTACAGGCACCTGTCACTATCCAGAATGAAGCCTCCTGCAAAGCACAAAAAGGTTGAAGAATTCCATTGGCTTTTGCTTTGCAAAGTTTAGGTAACCATGAAAGGAAACCTGAAAAGATCAGAGAGGCTGTGAGAAAAGATAGCAAGAAAACCAGTTCTGAGCAGACAGGTGATGTACACTAAGCAAAAGCAGTTCTGTGTTTCAGTGAAAAAGGATTTTGGGCTGAACAAATGTAAAAATAGATGTCATTGAACCTCCAATACCGTCATGAATTTCACCTAACAGTATCAACCTCTACCACCCTGAATCACTAATTATCAAGACAGAGCAACAACATGCTGCTTGAGCACATGAAATCTTTTCACATCTTTTAAGCACAAACAGATCTGCTGAAAGTCCCCAGTAAGTTTACAACATCCCATTCATATGTGCAACCAATGAAGAGAAAGGCATTGTTTTAGGTATGAATACAGCAAATTAATTCTTTGATTTTAAAACCTATGTTTTTAACTGAAATTTTTAAGTAGAAATTTGCATTTTTCATGTTTGCATGAAAAAGGAATGACATCTAGTGGCAGATTAAATTAGTTACTACTCTGTAGTGGTAGTGAAGGACACTGTAAGGAAATCCATCATCTGGTTGCAGAGGTATGGAATTAAATGGATTAGATCCTGGTAACATTTATCACTGTGATTCACTTTGCACCTATCAGAGCAATCACTGACCAAGTCTCTTTCTTTAGAAAAGTTAAGGGTATACATGCAGGACTGGACCTGAGAGAAAATAAAATACAAATGGACTACATTGTCAAAACAAAATATTTAAACTGTACTAGCAAATATGATTGCAAGCAAAAAAACAAGTATAAAATATGTCTTTGTATGTGCAAAAAACCATACAACAGTCCAAGCAGCTCCCTATGTCTTTGCAATTTTTGCTCATTTGTTTTGATTTTAGGTTAGCCCAGGTACCTTTTTTAAAGATCGGTTAGCTAGGAATGCTTTCTGATTCATGTAATTTTTCCAAAATAAGCTAATTCTTTAAATGATGTAATAAAAAAGAATGATCAAGGCAAAGAATAACAACATCCAAATATATTGGCAGCTTCCAAAAATTTAGATCAGAATATGGAAGAGATCAGGTTTTCTTCAAACATGATGTTTTGGGAGCATATGCATTATTTTAATGAAACTGTATTTGTGGTCTGTTCTCAAATATGCAGTGATTCACTGGGGCAAGTCTTTTGTTATGATAGGAAATATAGGCTACTGAGTCCCTGCCATTTCAGATAGGAGAAGGAAAGGCAAAAGAAAATTTTATGTAGTACCAAACCACAGGTAAATTTAGCAATTTTTATTCTGCTAATTTCTTCTTTGTCTTCCAAAAGCTGCAGTATTAATAGGCAAAAATCATGGTCCTCCGTTGATGCTGAATGAAACATGCTGTGAATATAGATCAAATCCCCTCAAACCTCATTTATTGCCAAAACTTGACTTGTGTTGCAGCTTTGATAAATTACAGCAATTTCCAAATGCATGACTGGGATTCAGGGAGATATGGCACATGTTATCATGACTGATATACAGCTGAAGACTGTCAGGAAGATGTAAATTCATAAATGCATTACTTTTTGTTCTTCAGTTGATTTCTATGTAGAATACCACCAGGTATATTTTACTTGTCATTTTAATCTCTAGTTTTAGAAATATGAAGTTTTATGAACGGTTCTGTACTTGGGAAAAAAAAAAACCAAAAACCACGAATCAAGGCACAATGACAAGCATTCCAATAAGACTAACTGACAAACATTCTGTTTGCATTGCATTTTATCTAAACATTATTAAACTTTTACATTGAGATTATATCAATGTAATTTCATCTGTAAGGGTCCAGCTTCATAAAATAGATTGGATGAAAACTAATAATTGATTGGTCAAAACTGCTCCAGTTTTAATTAATAGGCAACCTGTAGACTAGGACAATACTTTCTCTGTGTCCCCTGTACAAGTGTCCCACTCAGTAAGTACGTCAGTTCAAGATTTCCAGGTCATGGGCCCACAAAAGCTCAAGGGTTTTTTGCAAAAACTTGATAACTCACTTTAAAACTGGCTACTGGCTAGACATGCAAACCCCTATTTCTACACTTGGCCACAGTATGAATGTCTAAATGGGAAGATATATTAATACCAAGTGATCATAAATAATATATATATAGCAGTATCCCTCCAACAGAAGCTTTCCATAACAAGTTTGGAACTATTGTTTTTAAGTGCTGTTTCACAAATAATTGAAAAATTTATCTTAAAAGTTAATCCACAGCCTTTCCTTAGGTGTAAGAGTTCCTCATGTCACCTTTACATTGGGCAAAGCAGACTCCAGGATCTCTCTATAGAAGCAGCTATAACTTCATCTCTAGCCACTGCCTCTGTTGCTGTTACAGGTTTCAGGTACATCCTAAATATAAGTTTTTCTAAACACAACAACTAGAAAATGGAATGAAATTCTAAAGGTCCTTATACACCGATACATTATTTTCATTCTAATTCTCTTTTCTGTCAAGCTTCATTAATTCTTTCATGTCCTTGGTTATCTA
Organism: Anhinga rufa; assembly: GCA_013400875.1. Taxonomy (NCBI): domain Eukaryota; kingdom Metazoa; phylum Chordata; class Aves; order Suliformes; family Anhingidae; genus Anhinga; species Anhinga rufa. Next base: position 4,781 of record VZTV01008682.1, read on the forward strand.
TTTTTGTCTCCTTATCACCTTCCTCCTATCCTTCCCTCCTTCCTCCATGCTAGTGTAGTTCTAGTCTCTTTGCCTGTCCTCCATTTCTCCTCTCATCATGTCAGCTTGAATCTAATAATTTTTCTCAGATAGTATATCACATTTCTAGGTGCTTCTGAAGTCGTTTTGTTATAGAAGACCTATTAACCTGGAATAATGAGGGCATAATACCAATTTAGGTAAGTCATTACCATTACCAAGCTTCCATGTGTTCCATTATTGATCTGATGAGCCTCATATGGCAAAACTGCCTAGTTCTCATCTGAAATAAGAAAAAGAAATGTGGATTTCAGAAGGTGGGGTCTATTATATTAACAGAATAATATCTTCCCAGTCTCAAATCAGAAATACACTATCTAAAGGTTTGATCCTCTCTGGCTGAAGTTAGTGCCAAATCTTCTCCAAAATTTAATGAGACAAGAATAGGTTTCAAATTTCAAACACTGAAGAGCATAGATGACAGAATTAATCAGCATCTCTTTTAATTTATTGCAGCAATTAGCTATTTTGCCAGAGCAGATGAATCCAAGTGAGATATTTAGCTGCAAACCTTTGGTTTCAGCTTAGTACTGATAAAGCTTTCATTGCACAGCAGTGCTAGACCACCATTTAGTATACTGGCACACATGTTTTCACAAAAGTTAACACTACATATTTATTTTATCAATAATTTCTTACAATAGAATTAGGCATTACACCAACTACATCTGAAATGTGGAAGTAGTCCACACCCCAACTTTGTAAAAGTAACTGCCTCCATATTTTCTCCCAATTTCCAAATGTGCAAACGGCAACACTTACTTATTTCAACCAGCTGACGGAAGCAAACTGGAAGCCAGACATGATGGAAATAAAAGTATGTATATGATGAACAGCATGGACTTCCAGATGCTGGAAAGAGTGCACTTCAGCAGCAGTCACTAACACGGGTTTTTCAACTGACTTCAAACAAGGACTTCCATACCGAGTGAGCAGGGGGCTGACAAACAGCTCTTTCCCTTCTCTCTTTTTTTTTTTTTTGCTTTCAGCTGGAGATATAAACAACACCTGGAAAACAGCTCTTTCATTGTTATTCACAACTATTGTGCCAACTGGTGAGAAACAATCTATTTCCACTATAACAGTTTTTCGTGTTGCAGTGACATTAGCTTTTGAAGATCTAAATAGACCCACACCCTTTCCTCCCTAGAGGTAAGACTTGTCCTGGAAACAATTATGCTGAATCTCAATGATATATCTAAAAGATGTAAGCATCTTTTTTTTTTTTGCAGTAGTTAGTATATTAAAAAGGCACAGATAAAGTTCTTCCCTGTAATGTTTCTGGGGTTACTGTGGTATTTCACATGCAGAATAAATGAGGTGCAGTAAAAAAAATAATAGTTTTCATTTGGAGGTAATGTGACATAGGAACAATTTTCTGGAACGAAAAAAGTGCTAGGGTCCATGGGATGCAGCAACAAATCAGATGCTGAAAGAGATGGATTTTATTCGTGGCTCTGCTACTCTTTACTCAGCTGCTTTACTTCAGCCAACTTACTTCACAACTTGTGACACATCCCATCTGCCTTGGCTGTTCTGCAGATATTCTAAAGGGCTGAGATTCTGGGTTCCTAGAAAGAAAAATCACCTTTGCTATACATGCACCCAGAAGAGTGCTGTAACCCTTAGACGAGTGAACTTTAGTCACTCTTCTCGACTTCCTATTTCCTCTTGGCTAACTATAAAGCACATTACTGCTCCACATAATGGCTTCAGACACAGGGCTTCAAAGACATTTAACTTTCTCCATTAGGGAACCTATACACCATAACCTCTGTGCTCTGTATCAACTTGCTGAGACCAGGTGCCTCGCTGCTAACTGTTGCAAAACATAAGCTGCAGACTGCTTACAAAAGTCCCCAAAATCTCTCCTTCAGTTGCATCATAAGTAGTATACTCTACTTCTGGTGCCTTTCTGCTGGCAACTGAGAGTGGCTTATGGTCTTGACAGTGTATTGCTTCAACAAAATATTTATCTTTTTTCAAAGCTTAATTGACTTCTTGAATGTGAATTTTTGTATGAAGCCATTTACTGGGTCTGTCAAAAGATCTACAAGTCAACATCCAGAAGTTGTATGGCTGCTGTCACCTGTCCCTGTGGAGACTGCTATAGGCACACTCCAACATAGGCCTGTTGCACAGCCATCAGAAATCTGCAGTAAACTGTTTGTCCTTCTGAAAACGTTGCCTGGATATTCAGCTGGAGATCACTATCTTAAAGCACAGTAATTCAATAATAATACAGTGGCTCCATCTGAGCTTTATAGCTTATTTGCTCCATGCATATTCTATGTAGATACTTTTAAAAAACACATTATTTACCTAATAGGCTATAATGACTCCTTCACTGCCTTTATAGTAGGCTATATAATTTCTTCTGACTTCATGGATCATTGACATGATAGATGCATTCTCCTTTCTTTCTCCTGCAGGCACATAACTTCCATTATCATTAATGAGACTTACAAACACATACTGAGAAGAGAACATATCCCTTATTGGTATTTGTTACCCAAAGCACCACATTTGAATTAACCTCTCTGCTATGAAGCAGCCAAGGACAGATACTAACAATCAGATTGTTCCATGATCTCCGCTATCCATTGTGTATTTAGTTTGTTATTTATTATCACCATCATACTCGAAAAAAATGAATAGTGGAAGAATCATTAGAACACAGGGCAATTAATTTCTAATTCATGTCTAGAACTAAATTGCTGTGTGACTTTCGGCAAGTTGAAACCTCTTTATTATTTGTATAACAAGGATAATGCTACTTGCCATGTCTCCCTCAAAGGGGCTTTCTGGTGCTTAATTAATATAAGCTTGCAAACCTCTATGAGATCATTAAACAGAAGGCAATGTCTATGTGGTAAAAGAGCTCTGACTACCACTCATAGGCATTTTCATAATATAGATACAAAGAAATTATTATTAAATAAAACATTGTTGCCTGCATTAACACTTCTAATAACATGAACAGAAAGTGAGTTGTTGAAGAGGTTTGCCATTTATATAACAGAAATAAAAGTAGGATAATATGCAATGGTTTACCTTTGACATAGAAGAGGTCAGATGGTTTTGTTAATTAAGTAATTAAATTTTCGATGCATCAATTCATTAGATTAAAATGAAGAACATATAATGGAGCTCTTTTAGTACTTCAAGTTCTCAAAACAAAAATCTGAAGCTTGGCTTTGTTGACATTAAAAAAAAAAAAGAAAGGTTCTTGCAATGTTAAACACTCATAAAGCTCCTGTTAATGTTAAAGTGATGTAAATGTGATATTAACAAACACAATTAGGGATCCTAAATAGATTATGGGGCACATAACTGCACATAGCTCACAAGCAAATGTGAGCTTGTGATAGGAGAACTTGGATGAACAAGGAAGGTAAATGGAGTTTTTGTATTGGAGCTGTTTTCTCAAATCCATAACTATTATTATTTATTTCATTTCTTCAAGACCAAAGAGTCTGTTAGTACCACAACAACCCGCTAGAGATGTTGTTTTATTAGAATGATGATTTTGTTCTGTCAATAAAACATGTTAATCTTATTGGTTGTTTATTTCTGATGTGCAAGTGTATCTTCAAAAGATAAAACAGAAGCTGATTTGCTTATGGAAATTTCATATTTCTATTTTGCCAAATCTGGGAGAAGCTACCACCTTTCTCATTTGAAGTATAAATCAATCACATAAATCACTCTTTTATTGCATCCTTTTCTTTACATGATTAGAGTTCCTTACATGATTAGATTAAGTACACATGGTTGGCTTGGGAAGTCAGGGAACTAGAAGGCATATAGAATGATATCACTCACTTGACCTCATGCTAGCCTCAGATTCAAACATAACTTCTGAAATATTTTTCAAAATTTCCATGTGAACCTAGCAGGTGCAAATATATTCGCAACCAAATTTGAAATAAACAAATTCATTAAATAGATTCGCAGACAATTGCTGAGGTCCAAGTGTATCACTGGTTTAATTACACAACAACATACACCAGGGATGTTGATTGATGAAGAATACATGTAAGTCAATGGGAAGAGGTGGCACTTCAACCTTAATATAAGCTTTGGAATGAAAAGGAAAAGGAAGGCAGGGAAAACCACACAAAATTATCTTCAGAGAACTGGATGCTGAGAAGCAGGAATGCACTCTTGGGCAGAATTCTCCACAGGACCTGCTAACCAGTTATGCACCCTCACCAAAATTTTTCCAGAGGATAGCTGCAAAGGAAAAATAAACATTATTGAATAGGATGAAAAATTAAGAAACAAGATACCATCTCTTGAATGGTGAAACATGGTTTGCACATGTTTCATGTAGTCTGAAGATAGTTTAGGGGATGGAATAATTTGTTTATGTGTATATGTGTTTATGGACAGAGTGCCTCTTACCTCCTTTTCAAAGCTCCTGGTAGGGAAAGTACAGCTAATGTAATTCCTTGTCCCTCCTCAAACAGCAGTCCTACCAGACTCTGGGATAAAGCATGTGTACGATGCTCTTCATTTCCTCTCCCCTTCCACCTGCAGTTCATGCACAGGTAGGGAATGTCCACAGTCTCATCTGAAGTGGAGAGAGAAAAACTGTATTTTGTTTCAAGTTCATCCATTTAAGACATTTATCCAAGAAGTTAAAACGTCAGTTTCCCCATCAGGGGCAGTCTGTCCTGAGGACAGTGTCCTGTATCTCCTTAGGACAGTGAGGTGGATTGAGAACTGGCTTAATGGCAGAACTCAGAGGGTCGTGATCAATGGGGCAGAGTCTGGCTGAAGGACAGTAACTAGTGGTGTTACTGTGGTGCTACTAGTGGTGTCTCCCAAGGGTCTGTACTGGGTCCAGTCCTGTTCAATATATTCATCAATGACCTGGTTGAAGGGATGGAGTGTAACCTCAGCAAGTTTGCTGATGATACCAAGCTGGGAGGAGTGGCTGATAATGCTGGAAGGCTGTGCTGCCATCCAGTGAGACCTGGACAGGCTGGAGAGCTGGGCCGAGGGGAACCTCATGAAATTCAACAAGAACAAGTGCAAGGTCCTGCCCCTGGGGAGGAACAACCCCAGGCACCAGTACAGGCTGGGGGCTGACCTGCTGGAAAGCGGCTCTGCTGAGAAGGCCCTGGGAGTGCTGGTGGACAGCAAGTGACCCTGAGCCAGCACTGTGCCCTTGGGGCCAAGAAGGCCAATGGTATCCTGGGCTGCATTAAAAGGAGTGTGGCCAGCAGGTCGAGGGAGGTCATCCTGCCCCTCTACTCTGCCCTGGTGAG
>VZTV01008697.1:7234-37485 GCA_013400875.1 Anhinga rufa
TGTAATCACATGTAATTATGCATTTCATGTAATGTAATCAAGCATTTTATTTTAGCTTTTATTGTTATTTCGTGTCAACAAATTGCTTCTTTTCACTGTCTTCTGTTTGCCAACAGATGGCAGCAAAGGATTGAAAAGTAAATTTGGTTTATTTTGTTGGAACAAATAATTATCTACCAAGGAGCAATCAAATATCACTGAAGGCATGTTTTCTTCATCTCAGCAATGTAAGATAAATTTTTAAAGATGCTTTTTAGTGATCAGACAACACAAGAAAAATAAAACTTGTGATTATTTTTCAAGGTTGTTTTTAAGCTCATCTATCTGTTAATGTGTATGCTTCAAACTGAAATTCTTTCTAATATAATACATTAAGGAACCCTGACATTCTGTCATCAGCATGCACAAGGAATGAATCATACTCTTTTTTTTTTTTTTTTTTTTTTTTTTTTTTTCACTAAAATCTATATTTTAGATAAGCTTATGGCACATGACAGTTTCCATGGAATTTCCTGGTATGAAGGCCCAGATTCACAAACACTTCAGGAGCCTGGCTTCCTGCATGAAGTTCTCAGCATATTTTCCCATTCTACATGGAGGCTCAGGAACGGAACTTACAATAGCCGGTATTTTTGAGTGGAGAGCCACAGGAGTAATTGAGAAGAAACAAACAAAACATACACACCTGAAATCCCGTTGCTCTCCAGAACTTAGGCGCCCACCATCTACCATAGAAGAATTACCTTCACCACCTGGACAACCTTTGGCAAGAGACTTAAGGCAGCACAAGGAACCAGAGCCTGAAGTTGTAGGTGACTTCCAGTACCGAAAGCGTTGTTGCAGGTCAGCTGAGATGTATAACTCATACACTTCCTAGCTTAGTGGCAGTGCCACACTGGTGTGGTCATACTCCTTCCAAACAAAAGCTAGAGGTTTTGTAAAATAATGTGTTATTCCATGCGGCTGTGTAAATTTGGATTAGGGCTTTTGCACAGCTAGGGATTACTGCAGGGCTGGGACATATTTTAGGGGCACGGGCTTTCCATAGCCCATGGAAGACTATGCTGTCCTTGCTTTCAGAATGCAGGCGTAGATGGTGGTGGTTCCAGCTGGGTCTTACGTGATTGCCATGTTCAGCAGTTGCCAATCTGGTTTGGGCTGGTGGAGCTACCTACCACTTAAAGCTGCTTTTGCTCTTTCTCTGATCACTGTGTTTCTTTTTCTTTTTTAATCTCTCTGTACCCAGTGCCTAACTGTCTTTTCAATCACCCTAGTCTTTTCATGCTGCCTCTTTGCTTTCCCTCATCACATACTGCTGCTCTCCTGTTTCTGCTGTGTCTTTGCTGCACTTCCAGTGCTGCAAGGAGGCACTAGCAATATTAGAATAATGATGTAATTATGTCTTTAGTTCCCTTTCACAGCCTTACAGCTGCCAGCTCCCAAGAGCAGCAGATCTTGCAAGGAACCAGCAAATCATGGTGGTGCGTACTTGCCTTGTGCTCTGCCCTTGTGCAAAATACCAGTAAAACCTCTGCTGAGGTACCAGTTAGAACAAATGCCCAGAAAATGACAGATTTAGGTACAGTTTTAAATCAGCTAGGGGCACACATATTCACATATTCCACCTCCTTGGAGGATGCCCAAGACACAATTTTAAAGGCTACTGTGTCACTGGTCAAAGAAATGTAATATATTCCTCAGGTGAAAACAGGGTACAAAAGTAATGAGAATATATATTTGTATGACAGAATTCAATTCTACTCTGTTCCAGGGTCCATTTCTGTATTTTATCTAGTAGTTGCTTGACTAATCCAACTGGCTATGATTTAAGTACCAAAGTATGCGAGTTAGACATGTAAAGTCTTTGAGGAGCTGGGCATTATAGCAGTGTATTATACAAAACAGACTGAAATACAAACATGGTATAACTCAGTTAACATTTGTATTATAAGAACTCTTTTGAGAGTTTGTTTTACAGGTAAGGGAATGTTAGCTTATGTGTCTTCCATGTGTAGATTGTTCTCTATTCAGTTCAATAGAGAGCTGAAAGAGTCAAATATTTTAATAATTTTCCTTAGTATGCATTTTCTAGCAGCCAGCATAGGACCAGGATAATTAGTCCTAATCTGAATGTTAACATTGACATTATTATTGTGCTTGGCAGAAAATGAGGACTAATGACTAAAACATTGATAAATTGAATAAATTGGTGTAAGTAATATTTAATTTGCTTACTTGCTATGTACTGTAGTGAAATATTTGTGTCAGTCTGGATTTGTACCAATATGTCTGCAAATGGCTCCTTATTTTTTGGTTATACAAAGTATCTTTCTTTGGAAAGGCACATCATTACATTTGAAAGTTTTGTTGATGTCTAAGCAGGTATATTTTGTAATACTATGCTTATTAAATATGATATTTCAATCTTGCTGCTTTGAACAAGGTTCTTTTCCAGACCCACAGATGATGTTGGCTTTTGTTCACCTTAAACAGAGATGATACTGTAGAAAAGGGAAGGGTGGGAACTTTCCAGGTGAGTTTGCAAAACAGTGAGTCAGTAAGAGTTGATATAATCTGTTACAGAGGATTTCTTCATTACTGTGAATGTTCATAAGAGAGAAGATTATCTTTTCTTCTCATATAACGCAATTCTATCCATAAACATGTAAACTTTTAGTTTCTTAGTTTGTGAGAAAGAGATGCCATAAATATACTTAGGAAAAAAGTTCTGATTGTACTGAGCTAATAGATTTGCCATTGCATAAGGTCATTACCCACACAGCTGCCAATAGTGCTGTCTTTGATGGAGGGCTCCAAGAAATATGAGACCTTATATATACATGACCTATATTTGAGAAGCCTGATCCAACCAAAATCATAATGGTTCATCTTGAAAACATACTTTGGCCTTGATAATTTTTTGCCTGAAAATATGACGTTGAATATTAATGTAAACTTATACCAGTTGTAATGAAACATCATTTTCTTGGGGATAGGAACAATAATTTAGATAAATTATCTCAAGTGTTTTTAACAGTTATTATTTTTAAAAAGTTACAGTAGAAAGAATAAAAGTTGCAGAAAAAAATATAGCAAAATAGGATGAGGAGGGAGTAACAAAGAGAAGGGAAAAGAAACATGATGGCCTCTGTTGGGTGGGGGTAAGATGCCAAACTTCCCCAATGGGTTTACTCAGCAGAAATGGTCTGCATCTCCTTTGTGTAAGTAATATCTCAGCAAGCCTTGTAACAAATCCTCACACCCTATTGACTTTTAATGCTTAGCAGAAAATGAGTTGCTGAATAAAAGATGCAACAAGTTAAAAGGGTCTTTTCAATGGGAGTCAAAATAAATGCTGCAGAGGGTTGGTGCTTTTGCTGTCAGGAGCAGGTGAATTACGTTTCCACTCTCATCCCATCTCATGCAACTGCTTACAGCTTTTCTAACACATACCTGGGGATCTCTCTTCATGTGAAACTTAATCCATTTATGTGGAGGACAGTTAAGAGACTAGTCTGCTGCTCATTAAGGAATGTAAGAGGAAGCCTAGGATAAGGAACATGTTTTAAAACAGTACCCAGGAGAGGAAAGAGGTAGGCAGGGGATTGGAGTGTGAGTATTAAAACAGTTTTAACTGTCATTATTTTTTATTAAGCGTTGAGAAGTCTGAGGAGGCTTTATAATAGTAAAGATTTAATTCTCTATATGGTTTAGGGGCTGAGAGAGAGGATTTGTTTTAAAACACTAAAGTGAAAAAGAGTTGCATCATGTTTCTAAGGGGATAGAAAAGATACAAAAGAGAGGTTCTGAAAGCTAGTAAAGTCCTTGATTCCTGCCCTATCCCCTCCTTTAAGCAGTCATTAAATGAAAGCACCAGAAAAGCTCTAATATTTTTATAAGGGTAGATCTAGATTAGGGTTCAGCTGTGCTCAACTGGCAGTGTGTGCAGAGCTCACCTCATGGAAGAAATGCTGGTAAGGTCTCTAGAAAATTCCTTGGAGAAAATGAGTTTGAGAAATCAGTAGCTCACAGAAAATAGATTGTAAACATTTATGACAAGTTAAAAGAGTTTCCATGGCAGGTTTGGCAGCCTTATGCCATTGAATTATTGCATGAAAATAATGTATTCTTTCATTCCTGTACTAACCTGCAAACACTCCTCTTAAATATGTTTTATTTCTTACATCAAATTCTTATTTTCATAATCCTAAACACCAGTGTTAGAAGTCTCTTGTGACAAGCATGAATGAAGCATGATCTGCAAAAGAACTAACATTTTTAATACTTAAAATTACCTTATATCTCTTATATGTTGCCATAATGCAACAGCTCACTGTATCAGCATTAGTAAATCTGTGTATTAAAGACAGCTTTTTATCCCTGGAACCCAGAACAGATCAGTTTTATTTTAGATAGCACTGATAGCACTTTTTTAACTAATGAAAAAAAAACCCAAACCCACCCCCAACAAAAAAACCCCAAACAACTCATGCTTTATTAAAATTAAATTTAGAAGTTAAAATTACATTTGTAGAAGGAAAGTTAGACAATGACACTTTGTCTTCTCAAAAAATATAATTCCTACAGAACTATTGTTTAACTTTCCTTTAAAAAAAGAAAACACACACACGGAGGCTGAAATCTGTATGTATGTTATGAAATGCACTTAAATGCATATGTTCTGTCTAGTAGACACTGGGATCTGTGGTTGACCTGTGAACATAACTCTAGTATGTTAAAAATGTTTTGGATTTTCATGACCTCAACCCTGTCAGCACAGATTAAGGCCACTGTATTTCACACATGATTTCATGTCCTGTAGTCTGTATAGCTAACCTTGAATGTGGGAGGAAGGAGAACATGCACAGAGAACCCATAGAGTCTGATGACTGTTCTTGAGGCAAATACACATATTGCTTAGAAGAAGTACTTAGAAGACCCAATGTTTTAACAATAGAATTGGGAAAAGTCAAGTCAACAACAGAGGCTTTCAGCCCACAACACCAAAATACTTTGTTGTAGGTTTTTTAACTTTGCAGGCTCATCCTCAAACCCTTGCACTGTGGCTTTTTTTACCCCCCAACCTTTAAGCTGCTGCAGGTTAGCGAACAACTTCATTCTTTGTTGCTTTCTTCCTTTCCCTGGGCCTTCCTTTTGCAATAATTGTCTATAAGGAACAGAGTTTGTTGCCAGATACCAAAAATAGCAGAAACTTTCTAGGAAGTAATTAGCTCAGTAGAGATTTTTTTTTCCTTTTTTTTTTTTTCCTCCTGGAAAGACTGACTGTCTCCTTTTTAGGTGAGAATTTACAGATCCAGTTTTGTAGTGGGTAGCAATTCTGAAATAATGTCATAGTTCAGAGATAGGTTTTAATTGACCCATGTACAGGAAAAATGAGTGTGAATTCTAGAATCTATTGAAAAGCCATAGACATACAAAGTAGAGAGAGATAATATGGTTGCCATAGACACAATTTCTTATTCTCTTCTCTGTTTACTGCATTGATAACTCCTTTATTGAAACCCAGAAAAAGAAACCTGTGGATGTTCTGAAAAGTCTGTTGTCCTTGCTATTTTCAGAGCTCTTCAAATCACTGATTACCATAAAGAGATTGTCCCACAAGAGCTCCAGTTTAATATTTGCATACGCAAGAATACGTTCAAGATCAACATGTAATTATAATATGCATAGAAATATTTCATAGTCAAATTCAGTAGAAACAGATGGACTTGCTACATATGTCTAGTAGAGATTTAAAGTTAGTAGGAAAAGTATAATTTCTGTAGATATACAAGAATGTAAGATTTCTTATTCTTCCCTATCAGGAAGACAGTATGCTAACTCATCTGAAGTCTGCTGCTTTCTTCTTTTGTACATAATACCTAAAATGTCACTAAGAGCTGATACATATGTGCATGTGGCATAGGGAAATCTAGAGAAGATTTTCTCATAGGTTTGCATGTTATTCTATCAGCAAAATTCTCCATCAAATCACTGAAAGATGTAATCTGTTCTTATACTATTTTGATGTCATCACAATATCCACTAAGCCCTTGAAAATTCTGTTTATTGGAAGTAGACAAGAAATAGAGAGATTTTTAAAATATGAAAGGGAAGACTTCATTTTGTCTAATATAAAGAGAAAAAAACAGGCCATTCAGTTTAAACCTTTGGTAACTGCAAGCTTCCAAGGATATAATTGCTTAAGAAATGCTTGACAACCCAACATGTAGGGATTTAGTAGGTAACTCCATTAACTCTAACGGGAGCAGTTCAGCTAATCTCTGACATTGCAACTAGACTGCTGACAAGCTCAGCTGTTCTTTCAGATGAGGGAATTGTGGCAACTGAAAAGGTGATAGTCACATATTGAAAGATGGTGTCTGAAGAAGAGTTAGACAGGATTTTTTCATTAACATTAAAGAGCTCTTGCTATTCATTAGGCAACTTGCTCTCAAGGCCACGTGAGAATTGTCACTCGTAGTATCTTTTCATAAGAAATGTCTGTATGGTATAGAATTGCATTTTGTCTGTTTCCTTATGGAGTTTCTGCACAAAAGCAAGCTACAGGCAGTTTGGATTTTTTGTTAAAAGAATTTATTTTATCCTAAGTTTTGAAGTGATTGACTAGAATTAAAAGGCCTTTGATATTCAAGTTAGCATACCGTGTCCTGAGAAGTGGTGGTAGCAATGTTCATATATAAGAGGCTGCACCAGACCTCAACAAAAATGCAGTTTCAGCTTTTCAATGCCAGGTTCACTTTCCTGATGCACTTGCTCTATACTATGTTTTCCTCGTGTTATACTCAACACCAGCATCACTGACATGTGGTAGGGTTAGTCCTTGGTTGTAAAACACTCTAGTAAAAAACAGAAGTGTTTCTAGCTACACAAGTAATGTTCAGGAGGGCTGACTATGAGACACTTGTCTCAGCTGTGCAATTAATTATTATATTGCTCAAGACTGCAACAGAACAAGCAGCTGGCCAGACAGAAATTTTATGGTCCCATTACCAATGTCCAGTCTACGCAGGACTACAGGTCTTCTGCCTTTTGTTCTGACCTCTAAAAGGCTGTTGTAGAATATAGGTGGTCAAAGCAGGAAACACTTAGAATACAGAAATCAAATGTGAATGCTTCAAAATAAGGACATATGAAATTGATTGGCTTCTGGTCCCTTTTTAAACTATGGCTAAAATACTTGCCCAATTAAAAATGCATAATCGATGTATGATAGAAGATACCAAGCAGCTAAAAGGAAGATAGTAAGTGGTTATGAACTGAAGCCATTAGTCTTTGCCATGACTTCAGTAGCAGGGCTCCACCATGTGCATTGATCATCAGTACTAGTCTCGTGCTTGCCCTGTCTATGTAGCTTGAATAAAGAATCCAAATTAAGAAACATCACTGGAAGAGCCCCTTGTGTGGCCAAAGGAATGGGTGCATCAGGGGAACAATCAAGAGTACCCAGGTATAAAAAAGATAAAATAAAGCTAGACATAGCCTTTTCTAGTTCAGAAGCATTTCGTTCAGTAAACTACTGCACAGGTGAGTGAGGGCACGCCGTGTTTGCTCAGGATTACCTGGCATCATGGATTTACACAGTTGCTGTGAGAATTACAAAACATAGAAGTGTTTCTTCTGCTCCTGCTGTTTTGAAGTTTATTTTGAAGTGCGCCAAACTTTATTCTTGTCTGAAGCATTCTTTGATAATAGCAAAATTAAAAATATTGTTTCTGAACTTTATCTGTACATCTTATAATTTTGGAGAAGTCTATAACATTGTCTCACAAACAACTGTGACCTTTTTATTCTTTTGAAAGTATTCCTAGCTAATGAGAAACATTTGTTGTTACCAGTCTTATCTCCTATGCAAACTAGATTATTCTGATGGGATTCTGTTCGGTTTATGCTTTTAAGGAACGAGCTTGTAGGAACAGACAAGAGAAATGAAACTGAGAATTAGTTGTTTTTTAGAGATACATTCAGGGTAGTGTTTCTTCTGCAAGACCCAATTAAAATAAGAAATGTGTGGGGTTTTTTTCCCTCCCTTGCTTTCTTCCTTTTGTTCCTTCATCACATTCTTCCTTTTACAGTGGCAGTTATAATTACAGGGATGTACATGTAGTCAATATGGAAACTTTCACCAAAATGGAGTCTTAGAATTGGAGGGAATGCGGGAAATGTCACATTAAAGATTGTCTGGTGCTAATTTTACTATATTTTCATTTTGTTTCAGATATTATTTCAGGTACGTTGCTTGAAGGTTATAAAATCATTAAATCTTTAATCTAAAATTGTGATTATCTAGGAGTAGAATAATAGGAAGTTATTCTATCTCAGTAGAATTACATGAATATGTGGATTGCTAGTTAATTAAAAAATGTGTCAAAGATATGCTGCAATGTACAAGGTTATACTTTTGGTGTTTAGGGTAAGTAAAATATGTACACTGTGTATGTCTTTTTACATCTACTTTTTATGGGGCAATAATAAACCTTTATCTAGATACAGATTACTTCCCTCCTCCATTAGTCATATGTAACCTTTTAGTTTAATTTCTTCTTCTGTTTTCTTTACCACTGCATTTAAATGTGGAGTTGTACTGTGACGTTCCATTTGTTTTTTTAATTGGCTTTATTATCTATTGTGTAGGACTTAATCAATTCTATTGGATGTTATCTGCAGGTGCCTACAGTAAGGGCATATTACATTGATTTTTCATTTTTCACATCAAACCAACTGCATACATATAGTTGTTGCCGTGTTTGCTATTGACAATGGGGTTATTTACAGGCACTCAGTCAAAATGTAACATATATCAGGACAATTACAAACTCCATAGTATAGATTTATTAGACAGCAAATAAGAAAATAGTAACTTGTGGCAGCTGACTATCCAAGATGAAGGATTCAGAGGGCATGAAGATCTTCAGAAAAGCATTCCATATCAGTGTAAGAGTTCTCCAGCTGAAGGTGAACATCTGCTAAGATATTGTGTTGATGAGTGAGGTACAATGCTGCCTCCCTATTATGAGTATTCTTATGCAGGTAAGTATTTGATTTTGTCAAACTGTGGGTCAACGTATTATCTGTCATGTTGAAAATTTTATAAAATCTGTAAAAACAGTTAAATTCCAAAGGTAGGTGACTTTGGAGTTAGATGGAGAAAATGTATATGCATACTACTAATAATTTAAAATTTAATAGTGCATTTTCACTGCATACACAAAACATTCTGGCAATTCATCTTAACTGCGAGGAAAGGTAAAAGAGGTGAGCCTGAAAAGGCAGATGCATTGTGTACACAATGCTAACATCAGACATAATCCTCTCATCATTCATTGTATTTTTGTCCTCTAGAGCACTGTGTCACAGAACATTATACCTATATTTTCACTTCAGAAATTGCAGATTCAGGTGCCAGCTGGCCATCTGAACAGAGCTTTTGGGGGAGATGAGCTTTTGCCTACGGTTCAGAAGTGGCCAGACTTGAAAACTCCCCTTATGCTAAATTTAATATAGCAAGTTTTAAAGACCCTATTTTAAATCATTCTTCCTAGTTGCTCTTCCCCCAGAGAGCAGTATTCTATGCAAAATGGATTATTTTTTCTCTTGTGGTAATTGTTTATCAAGGTTTCCAAGGTAATCTCAGAAATCTTAAGATTCTCTCTGTAGTTTTACTTCTGATGCTGTGGTCTGCAGTTAGGTATTATCAGTTTTGATATTTATTTTTTTTTTTTCCTTCCGTATAGTAGAGGTTAATAAAAATCTACAGCCCAATTCTTTTCTGTTGGTGAACACAAAGTGGATTGATTAGAGTCACACAACCATTTGGGAGCGTAGCTGTGTTCTGACTGAAGAAGAAGGCTGTAATCAAGCAGGCTGTCAGCGGACACTAACGAAAAGCTGCACACAGCTCTGTATTTGTGTCAGATTTTCTTTCTAGGCCTAGCTCTATTCTTTTAAATCATGAATAACTTCTTTTCTCTTGCTTTAAGTTTATATCAAATGGTTTAGAAGTTTGGAACAGTTTAAAAGCCAGGTTATACATAACATCACCTGTTTTCAGTTGACTCCAATAAGGAAGAAAATAATTTTAATAATATGTAAAGACTTGCTTGGCTTGATTTAGGAGTCCAGCAAGGGTTTCTTTGAGATGTTTTGGACGCCAGTGAATTTCCTTAGAAGGTTTGCCTATGAATCTATGAAAGTGATTTTCCTTTGTCTTTGAAAACACATTTGTACAGCTGGATACAGTCTGGCCCATATACCGAATTGCTGGCATGCTATAAGTAGGTTTTACCTTGCATCTTTTAGAGATGCACTATTTCTACCCAGTCTCTTTGTAGGAGTGCTGAAAAGGAAATCTGTTTTAAGCTTCTCTCAGTTAGAAAGATCGATGTCGGAGAGATTTCCCTGTCATAGAGAAGCCACTAGTCTCTGCTCGCTGTATACCCTTGAACATTGTTAAGTATTGGGTTGCATCAGTATAATGCATTACTCTTTCTGATAAAAAAAGCAGTGCATTTCATTGCTTAAATGGAATTTGAATAACACTGTTGAAATCAATAGTAGCTTCTTATCCATATTAAGATAATTGATCTTTTTGAAGCTCTTTAAATACAATGAGTATTTGATTGTGTTTCCTTCCATTGTTCAGCTTAACATGTTAACAGTAAAATTAAATGTTGCTTGTAAAATGACTGTAACATTCAGTGGTTTTCACTTTTACAACACTTCTTTGTGGTCTGTTTTAGCAGATTAGTTGTAAATGAAGAAAAGAGCTGCTGCTTTGAAATGGGCAATATAGCAAGCACATTTCTTTGCAGTATATGGAAATCAGTCATTTCTGTGGTTTCTGGTCATCCTACAGTATGCACTTCTCACTCCAGCATTACTGCTATTCTTATTTTCCAATGTTAGTCAGATACCTGTGTTAGTCCCTCTGTGTCTATCTGATCTGAAACTTAAAGTTTAGGACTGGAGATGCAGAGTATCTTTTATATTTCAAAAATATATGTTTATACCTTAATCCTGCATTGACCCAGAAATGTACAGTTCACTGTGTAAGTATGCTACTAGCATGTAGCAGAAGTAACGTGGGAGATTGGTGAGAGCACAGGTTTTCAGACTGTTTTTCCTGTGATGATACAGTAAAGAAACAGCTTCAGCTAGTGTGTGCTGGGTGCCATCATCTTCCCACTCATGACATTAATTCCTGCTAGGATGTAATGAAGTACGGAACAAGGATCTGCCTCATAACATTGCTAAGAGGCAGCTTTTCTTATATACCCAATTTCTTTTAGTACTCAAGGTGTTCTACAAATTTTTAACTGTTAAGGCTGTTAGAGAAAGTCCCACATCTTTTTTTGTTTTAATGTCTGAATTTTCATTTCATTTATATTTGTGTATACTGAACATCAAAGTTTGGTGTTGTGTATTAGTCAGAGCAAAGGGTAAAGGTCTACCTTACCTAAATCAATCAGTCGGTCATTAAACTTAAACAAAATCTACCATGATCAGAAGTAAAGCCCTATCAACCTGCACTAGAACTACTCTGTATTTTGTATCACTTTTTATGTTTGAAAAATTATACAGCCTTTAGACTAAGGGGGTGAAAATATTGCTGAAAATTTTTAATATGTCTTAGTCTGGAATGGAAGGGGAAAGCGAGTCTTTTCTATGTGACACATGCTGAAACTTTTATTCAAAGATTTTCTAATTTTATCTAGTACTAAAAAATTTTACATTACCTTTCATCCCACTGCAAGTGACAAAATTTATCACATACACTCTGATGGAGCCTATTCCTGATGAAGTGGTCTTGTTATTGAACTGATGATAGCTATCACCATTACATTGCATGTGTTCGGTCACAACAATTACTAGCTGGCCTGTGAAAATACCTCCCTATTCCATTTCAGCACAAACATTTTGAACCAGCATAGCAGCAAGTAATTTATGCATAGAAGACAACAGAACTTCAGAACTTCCTGCAAAATATATTTGCTGAAGCGCAGAAGGTGTTAGTGAACAAGTAAAGATAAAAAAAAGAAGCTGAGATTAATTATTCACTGGATACTCTTCAAGGTCACTGGATATGGTAGCCTAATGGAGATGAAGTGGGCACAGCTCTGTTCCCAAGTCCAGCCAGCTGCAGGCCGAACATGTGTTTGCTGTAGGTGCACACACACAGAGCTTTCCAAGCAGCTCAAGGCGGACAGAAACATTCAGCACTCAGGGAGACACAAACAGGATCAAAAGCCTCACCTTGTTCCCTTCTCCGGCTGATCGGGCTGGAAGTCTGCTAGTAGGACTATGACTATCATACACACATATAAAGGTACACAATGTGCATCACTTCAGTCGCTGGCACTAGGCTAGCCTGTGGCTGGCCCCTGGGTCCCCAGTCTCCCCAGCTGCTGGCATCTGGGCATGTGAGCCCTCAGGGCCCACAGCCCCACTCTAGTTGCTAGAACAGAGCCAACTGGTCATTAGGGAAAAATTTCTGTACAACTGAGCAAGCTAAAAGAGAGCTTCAGGCTGGCCAAGAAGAGTTCAAAGGAAGGCTGACAAGTCTGTTGCCTGAGGCCTTACAAAGTCAGCACAAAGCCTGTGGCCTGTAACTACAAATGGCAATACTATACTTACTGGCCTGCACAGTGCAGTGTACACAGGCAAGGTAAGTTGAGCAATAGATCTCAAGATTATAAAATAATGCCTGTTCTGTTGGAAGTGGAAAATTTTACCCAGAAGGGTACCATGCAGCTTAGTAGTTTCGGTTAAGCATATTCAAACATACTGAATTTGGCACTGTAATTTGGCAACAGACTTCACTAAAAACATATGCCATGCAGTGTATTGCAAACTTTCTCAATAAGGTAGCATATTTGTAATAGCATGGTTTAGCAGTGTGGATTATTTGGTCTTTAGAAATAACCAGAAATCAGCTGGTCCTATTGCAGCTCTTTTTTTAAACTTGCATTGCAAATCTAGTGTGACCTACACAAAGCGGTTTGCTGGATGATGATGATGATGAGCTTTGCTATAAACAGGAAAAAGCAGTGGTTCTGAGGGTTTTTATAATGTTTATCAGTAGGAAAACAGAAGTGGCAATTGCTTTTAATTGCACAATAATTTTATTATTCAAAAGATGGAATTTACAGGAAGCAGCTGCAGTTGTAACTGAACCAGCTCTTTTAATGTGTTCCTGTTTTTTCCTGTATTATATTATCTAATGGTGATAAGCTGCTAGCTTCAATCAAATTTTCAAATACAGTAAGAGTTGGATTTATCAAGCCCTGGGATGAATACTCCAGTACTCTCACTGAGACAGACTTTTGTGTATTTGATGGTTCTGAATTGTCTATAAAAATCCCATTCCTTAAATTAAATCAACTTTCATTCTTTGTTCTCTCAGTACACAAGAATTTTAAGATTCATAACCTATTTCTGTTTAGTTTTTCTCCCTTTGTAGTTTTTCCACCCGTCTCTAGTTTGTTATTCAGTGTGTAAGAAAATGCAGCCCCACAATGAACACACTGAATTAATTAGCTACTTTCTGTAAATACAAATAAATGACAGCAAGATCAAAATGAAAAGCGAAAAGGAGAGGACTAGCTACTGTCACACCTGTAGTGTTATGGTCCTAATTTTAAAAGATGTTTTAAAAGCTACTGTAGTTCCTGTACTGCTGAATGATGTCCATTGTCAGCGATACTGCTCTTCATGTGGCAAGGTCCCACACCACAGAGTTGTCCCTGAGGGTCGCACCGAACCTAAAGCAGATGTATGATTTCCTTGAAGCATCAGACCGTGTTTGAAGGATTGTGAACAGCTATTTAGCTAATATGACTAACAGAATATAACTGACTCATCACAGATGACCAAAATTGTCAGTAGACCACTAATTCTCCTCAGCACTTTTGAGATTGTGTTGAATGTAACTTGGCCTGCTCAGCAGTGAGGAAACGAGGTGCCAGTTAATGTGCATGTTCATAATTCTTTCCCAACATGACAGTTTTTGTCCAATGTTAGGCAAATGCAAATGCTCCCTGTGTGATCAGGGACGAATGTGAGAGAAGCAGAATCTTGTGGAGCTGTCTTGTTCATTGCAGACTAAGACAAGAGTTTACTGTTCTTGCTGCTGTGCTCTTCAGGGATTTTTGGTAGTAGTCCTGGTTTGCTGGTCTTGTCTTGGTGAAAATCCCATTTGATACGATCTTAATTCACAGCTGGCAATAGAGTATTGAAAACTGCAATGTGGCCTGTTGCATACCAAGCATATATTAAATTTGCAGCTTAAATATAAAAGATAGGAAATTGAATATTTGAATTTGCTTATCCTCAGATAGTTACGTGTTTCTTTAAAAATAACAGTATTCATAGTTTGAAGAGCTTAAGATCTTGTGTGATGGTATTTTTATGGAATGTGAGGAAGGTAACTGTTAGCATCGTGTGCCATGTTCTTCAACCAGCTTACCTACGTTCCACATTAATGTTGAATAGGACTCCAGAGAGATATGTCTGTGCTTTTTTTTGTTAATTTGGGCAGGCAGTTATAAAACACTGTTGTAATTAAATTTCTCTTTTTATTTGAATGGTGGAATTAAACAAATATTTTCCTCTGGAGAAAAGTAATAATTTGATGTTAATTGCTTCTATCTGTTTCTCAGCATTGTCAAAGAGCTATTGTAAAAGCTACTTAATATTTCCAGGGGAATGCCATATATTGCGTAACTTATTTCCTTTGCTGGTTATTTCATTTGATGGTTAAATGGTAATTGGAATGAAAGGAATAAAGAAGCACTTGTGGGTTGGGAACCACTCAAGGGATTGAGAATCTAAAGGAAAACAATGATTTAACATTTTTTCTTTTGTTAGGCTTTTTCTTTTCATATGTGAATTACATGCGAATAAGAGAGATTATAGGGAGAAAAATAAATGGAGAATGCAGAACTCATTTAGATCAAACTCACTCTGCCTAATGAGCAGACAGAAAATCTACAAACTCTCTAATCTTTACAGTTTGTTCTTAGCCTTTCTAGATGTTTCAGAATTCACAAAATCATTCTGAGAACGGAAATTAGCCTATTAAAAATGAGAAAACACAAAAACAAAGCTTCAGCATCATATGAAGAGATATGTGGCTTCTAGTTACTGTGGAAGGGGCAATCAATAGAAAAAGCAGGAAAGAGAAGAAAGAGCATCCGCAGCAGAGATTTCCTGGAATGAAAAATGTGCTTGGATTGTTACTTTATTGAATTTTGCTACTGTAGGACATATTAAAGGACAAATCAACTCTCAAGCATCCATCCAAAATATACAAGGTATTTGCATGTGAAAAATGTCTATAAATATATGTTCATTTGCAAATATCCAGTATCAGGAGAGCTTATGGGCTATTTAAAAGGCAGCAGAGCTGATTACTTACAAATATTTGCATATGTATATGTATGTCATTTTTTAAAAGGTGTGGCTGGGCAGTAAGCAGGAAGGTCTCATTTATCTTGTCCTAGCTACTGGGTTTTGAGTCAAGGAAGGTGTGTTCAGGGGAGAAACTGGTTCTTTCCTGAAAACAGCCAACTGTATGTTCAGCTTGAAGAATTTTCCTGGAATACAGGATAGAATTGGCAGGGAGACACAGAGTAAATTGTATTTAGGGGTTGGGCATCCTAATTGGAAGACCCCTATGAAGATCAGGGCAGCTCCACCTCAAAGCTCTGGGCATCTTGGAACCTGTAGAGAGTTTCTGAGCCAGGAGTTACAGAACTATGAATCACACATTTTAGTGGAGACATGCTCAGCTGTGCATGTGACTGTCTGTCTTTGAAGGGAAGATGAAATTGTCAATGACATATTAACCTATCTGATTGTTCAGCGTGAGCTGTGAATCAACCAGTGACACCATTATTTTTGAGGTGCAAAGTGAGATTTTTCCCTCCATTTCTGTTACAGCTTGAGTCTGTCCTTCCTGCTGAATACATGCTGGTTTGTAAAACCAAACCAACTATGTAGAAGAAATGAACTATGGATTTTCTAATTTATCATAAAACCAAAATCATTAACCATGTTTTTACTTTTGAAAAAAAAAAACCAAACCATTTTCAGATACTTAGTGGTCAAATTTTATGTAAAAAAAAAAGAAAATATACACGTAAAAATCGAAGTGGAAAAATGTAGATATTGCACTCCATAAAATATCTGAAGTGTGTTCTATCTTTACTTCAGTGTTCTGAAAAAGAAAAACCCTGACTTTTTTTGTGTGTGCGTGTGATTTTTCTATTAACTGAATTCTGTCAATTTGACAAATGAGTGAGATTTTGCTGGGCCAGTTTTGTACCTTTCCAACCAATGAAAGATGTGATTGGCTTTCTTTGTCCACCTTTACTCTTAGTCAGTATGGATCTGGGCAGTACCTGATTATAGTTCTTATTTCTGAATGCCTTGTGAATATTCCTGGAGGCAGTCACTTTTCTTGGGTAGCTGGGTCCTCAGACTAAGTGTTTCATGCACTAGAGCTATTGCCAGGGCTGTCTTTTTTCAAATTTCACCTCATTCCCAGGGCTGAAAACATCTTGCATGTTTTCAAGTGCAACATCAGAAGACAACCATGAATACAGGCCTAGCAAAGGAAGCTTTTCAATACAGAGAATGTGTCAGTTCATGATGGAATGTGTTCTGAAAAATGTTCTTCATAAAACTAGTCTTGCTGCTTTTGTTAGCATTCTTACAACAGACCTTACATGTTTTTTGACCTGATCTTCTTACATGGTCTGATATATGAAAAGCAAAGAGCTCTGCTTTATTAAAAGGCAAAGCAAAAAATCCCTACCCTTCCCTGTTAAAAAAAGAGAGTAAGAAGCAGCTCTAACTGTCCTGTTTTATTGCATGCGATTAGCTGAAGGAACTGAGGACTGCACCACTCCCCACTCTTGTAGCACCAGCTTAGTTTCTATATAGATTCTTCTTTAATTAATATTTATTTAACATCTACCTATGTATGGCAAATAGCCAGCCCTGGTGATCCTCAGTAGCACTATCACAAATCTTCTAGCATAATCTTTCCAAAGTGTCAACTTCTGTCCTAGCAAATGACTAGACTGATTCAGAGAGTGTATGTAAGGATCACGCTGCTTTTCAGAATGTGAAGTCAGAGTTTTTGAAATGTAATAGTACTCACGAAACACAGGAGCGAACAGTTTCATATGTAAATGTGTCTGGTAGGATGGGATTCCATTTTTCTTCTTCTTTGATATGGAAAGTTGCTTTTAGCTTAAATGATACTATTTATTTACTCAAAACCCCCCAATTTCTGAATGCCTAAGTGGATCACAGAGAGACATTTTTGCTTCAGTGAAATGGAAGAAGGCATACCGCAAACTGGGGCATTAGTGGTATGCATGCAAATCTCCAAGTTATTTTTGGCATTTTGTTGTGTGAGGACTAAAAAATATTAGTTATGTTTGAGGATTTAATCTCTTTCACTAAAAAAAATACATGTTCAAATATTTTTTAAGGATTTCAGTTAAGTATATTTAGACTTAATTATTGCTGTTGTATTTTCCTTCCATATTCACCTTTTAATTAGACATAAGAAGCATAAATGTATTTAATCATACCTTATTTTAGTAAGAGTATTTTCCAGAGGATTTTTTTTTTATCACCAGTTCTGTCACTTTAAAGCCTGTAAGTCCATCGGGTATTTGGAGTACTTAACTTGTTTTTCTGTCTTTTATTGCCCTACTAACATAACTAAATACCCACCAGATGTGCATTTGCACCTTAAGGTGAATATGGATACAGAGCCAGAAACGTAAAAGCCAGGAACATAATCCTCTGCGCTTGGATTTCACTTGCTCACGCAGTGAACTCATGTAGCTTTCATTGCCTGCTTGTACTTTTCAGTCTCACAGTTGTTATTTCATTAGCAAAGGTTTTTTTCCTTCAAAGCTTTACCGTGCTCTCTGTGTTTTTTTACAAATTATTATATAGGCTGCTGAACCTTTTACAAATAAATACTCAAGTCTAAAAATACAGGTTAGCAATTAAAGAATTAAAAGTGTGGTTTACAGTTTCCTTTTAAGTCTTCATCACAGTATGTCTGAAAGCTTTTTTGTACTACAGCCAAATTTGGAATAACTCAATCACCCATTATACGTAACAAGTAAGAAATTTGAAAATGGAAAAACTCTGAATAGATTGCAATAGGTCAGACTAGTTGTACCTGGAGCCATTATGCAGATAACTGCGTGGCCATGACTTCCTTGTCTCAGCAAACAAAGACTTGGTCAGAACTTCTTTCTGAAGCAGGAGGAAGGATGGGGAGAAGATTTACAGAAGTTGGTATATGTTCTGTGCCCTTGGAAATGAATAGCTTGTGGGTTTTTTCCAATATTTTTCGAAATAATTGTAATTGGTATTTGGAACAATAACTTCTCTCTGAAATAGATTTGGGCATTCTTGGTCTTTGATACAGCCTTAGCCATACCTTCACAACTGGTAATGCGGTGCAAAAGGATCAGATCATTAGGTAGAAGCAGTAGGTACTGAGGCCTCTACAGCAGCTCTAAATGCAGATTGGGGTTTCACTTTGTTCCCTCGGAGCAACAGCCCCGTCATGCGTGTGGTTCAAAGCTGTGACAGACCAGTTACTGATCTGGATCCTTACGGTCCCGCAGAGCCCGTGCATTGGGGAGTTCAGTTCAGCTTCCTTGGGATGGCAGTTTACATGCACCAAACCCACCGTGTGACCTGACCCAACTCATGGGGAGTCAAAACAATCAAGGATTTCTCTAAAAACTGCTGTACTTTTCTCAGCCAATATAGTGGTATAGATACAGTCATATCTTTATGGATATTCTGTATAACAATGAGCATAGATGGGGAGACTGAATTTTTCCTGGATGCAACATCCTCTTTCTTTCCCAGCAAACTCTGCAAACTTTATCTAAAAGCTACCCACTTTTGTTTGGTGAAACGAGTCCATTTGGGTTTACATCCTTCTTTAGGTGAGGTCAAGCCTTTTATGTTTTATAATTTTTTCTAAAAATTTGAAACCTGATTGGATGTAGGTGAATTTCCAGGGGAGCTGTAGAAACAATTTGGTTTGTGAAAGAATTAGTTCTTTCCTGCTTTGATATTTTATTTGCCTTGGTGGGATACGACTGTGTTCTTGTTTTGACATTTTACAACTAAGTCATTAAGAAATAATTAAAACCCTGTAAAATTGGAAGATTCCCTGCTCTAGAAATAGGTGTTGTGCCCTAATGGAGTTGAAGACCTTCACATAACTACTCACAAATGTGGTGGAAAATGAACGATGGAAATACGTTTGAGCCTTTGTAACTACAACATCTGAAAGCTGGATTATATTGAATACCCTCCATTTTGCAGTAAGGCTCAGGGCCCCTCCATACTAAAAAGGTTCCCCTGCAGGAGACCATCTGACTTACTCTCTGAACACAACTCTATGCTGATGACTACATATCATTAAAGGTAATTGTGTGTATATATATATGACCTGTCAGCAGTAAGGCATTTTGTGACTACTACAGAAGGAAGTCTTTGCATTGGAAGGAGAAAGCTCTTTTAAAAATAAATACTTAAGAAATTGTATTACTTCAAAAGTAGGATACTTAATTGTGTACTTCAAAAGTAGGATAATGGCAACATTGGACATGGCTTTGAGTCTAATCCTGAAGGAGAGCAAACACAAAGTGTACAGGAGTTTGTGTCAGGAGTCAGCAGAGGTGAAAATACAGAGACCTTGGCTCACCTTGCTTTATTTTTTTTTAAACACACTTGTGTGGTGATCGCACCTATTGCTAACTAGGTTAATAAGAGTAGAAAACAGTAAGAGGAACATAATCTTACCCACTTAATCAAAGAAGAAAGTAAACTAACGTATCGTCTCAAAAAGTGACACATTTAAGTTTAAGGTTCTGGAAGATGTCCAGCAGCAGAGGGGGATTCTCGGCCACGTGTAATTATCTGCCCAGAGGGCTCACGTGGTGCAGGCACCAACAGAAGAGGTTCATTCTCTGGAGGAGAGAGTGGCTGAAGTGGAGCAGCTAGGAAATTAGAAGCTCTTTATAGGGATGTTGTGCATGTGAAGATACTGTGTGTGAAGGATTCGTGTCTTCTAATAAAAAAATCCTCATCTATTGTCAGTGAGTCAAATTTAGGTTCCATCTGACAGAGGCCTCTCCGAGACAGAGATGGCAGTTCCCCTTCACTACGTATAACATTCAGTTGTCTGACTTCAGCCGGTGGCTGCCTCTTGCAGGGTTTTCAGGTTTCACAAGAACTGCATTTGTGCCCTCCTTTGCATTAAGAGATCGGGAGAGAGATTTGGGTACAGATTCTGAAATAAGTCATTAAACTAGCAATGTGAGAATGGGCTGAAATTGAAGAACAAGAGTAGCTCCTGGAACTCAATAGTTTTGCCAAGCATAAGCTGGAAACTGAATTTTGACTTTGTAGCTGAAGTTGATTTGAGATAAAAGTCTTTCAATCTTCAGTTAAGAAAATTGGCCAACCAAAATCTTACTGTCAAAGTCCTTCCCCTCCCATACCAAGAGTGTGTGATAAATGTTTTAAGTAAAGGGTTTCAAATGATTTTTGCAAAGTCTCATAAATGTTCCATATGTCACTTTCTCTAAAATTATAATCTATTATCTCACTCAAGTGGAATAATAATGCATTGAACAAACTAAATTTATCTCAGGTGCCCCAGCAGGTTGATTCTTCATTATGTGTTAATCGTTAATGGCAATTTTCCATGGAGCATCTGCCAGTTCTAGTGAGCAGAGCTTCCAGAAATTATATTTTAATTTTAAGCATAGACACTAACAGAAGATGAAGAGTGGGTTTTTTTAATCAATACTTACTTTGTGTGTGTATATGGGTACAAACTGGACATAGATATTATTTCAAGCAACAGTACAAAATATTTTTATTTATCGACCTTATTAAAAAATTATTCTTGTGCTGTTCTAACCTAGTGAAATGCTTTTATTTCTAAAGTACTGTCTTCACTACGCTATGGGTGAGGCAATGACAATTATCAGCAGAGATACTCTACTAGTATTTTTATGTAGATGTACATACGTATTAGTAACACAATAATACTATACAGTATTAAGGTGTAGGATTAGGATTAAGTTCAGCTGCTGCTGAGGAATTTTACTATGTGACCTTGCTACAACATGTTATAAGTCAGTGTTTCAGTTCTTGTTTCAAGGTGAAAGAAGTGGTGAAAAAAAGGTTGAAGTAGGATAAAAATTAAAATTGTCTTCAATTTTTTGAGCTCTGCTATTCAGCACTTTAGATGCCCTGTAGATGTAAATGAACTTGATTCAGGTGACTGCATGTATGTCTTCACTTTGTCCTAGGAATTTAAATTGGCAGTTACAGTATATTTTATAAATACATAAATGGATAATAGTAAGTTATAATTGTTTTGAGAATATAAAAGCAATTGAGGTTTACTACATTTCTGAGTTCTTCTGGGGTCTATCTTTGGGCTATGTCTAAATTGTGATCTGTTTAGGTTGTTTATGCTCTCACATCTGAGTGTGTCTTTGGCTGTTATTAATTCCATCTCATTTAAGAAAATTTGAGGGTGTAAGGTGGAAGGAAGCAGTCATTCTGTCTGTCCTGATCTCTGACCTGTATAGTTATGTGACCAAAATCACAGCAGGTCAAGGCATAATCTTCATGTCTTAGCATGCTGTCTGCTTTCCTTGGGACAAAAGTTCACGTATTATGTATCTGAACGTTGTTTCCATAGTGAGAAAGTATACTCCAAGAATGTATTAACAAAAAAGATATCTTATTTTCATTGTATTATTAAAAAATACTATACCTGTATTAAACAATACAGGTATACATTATAGCAGATAGAATTACCATGCATATTAAAACTGTTTTTTAAATGATGTTCAACCAATTACCCAGGTGAGGAACAAAAGAAACAGTGGGTTCAGGATTGTAATTCCAGTGCTGTGCTAACTACTTTCCAAATACATGGAAACATATTATTTTCCTGATTGTCTTCAGTCTAAACAGGCAAAGCAAATAACAGATTGGAAATATGGATCTAAGGGAGGTGGAGAGCAACATGGTATGACCAGTTGTATTGATGGGAGACATTGAGTCAGTGGTTACAGTCTACAAGTAAGGTTCAGGTGATGATTTTTTTTTTCTTCCACCTTTGAAAGCTGTCATTGAATAGACGAAAGGTAAGGGCACCCATAGATGAACAGTTAAGCACCCACAGATGAACAGTTAAAGTGGTAGTATTGAATAGAGCTAACATCTGATAGGGATTTGAGGAAGTGTGAATAAGCAGTAGCATTTCTGTCTGGGTTCTTTTGCAGAATAAATTATAAGTGGAGGACAATAAAACAACTAAAACAATTAAAATACATTAAAATGTTTAAAAATGTGATGCCTTTTTCTGTGTAATATAACACATTTATATAAAGGTGCATAAAATATTTTTTTTTAAAAGTGATTTGAAGAGGTTCCTGATGACAAGATGTTACTTGACAAAAATTCAAATTCAGTTCCTGATTGTGTCACTGAAGCATGTTGTATTTTCCAGTACTACATTTCTTTCACATCTTTCATGTTTAGCATCAACTTCTGCTGTGAACCTTGTTTATATTGTAGAATTTATAAGCAAGCTTTGCTGTTTAAATGACCCAAATAATCAGGAAACTGATTACATACAACATGTTAAAACTGATGGGAGGAAAAAGCAGAATATATTATTCCCTGTTTGTAAACTTCTACATGTTCTTTTTAATGATAAATGTGCATTTGAGTTGAATGTGATTCAACCTGTGATAAATATGTCAGTATTTCCTTCATACATGGCCAATTTCCCTTGAAAGTCAGGAAAACAGCATAGTTTTCTCTAACAAATACTTTTGTCTTGTAAAATCTTTTTTTCCATATGAATGCGATCCAGACTAGTGAATTAGAGACATATAAAAGAAAATGGGCATTCAGTTTACAGGTGTTAACAGTTCAGTTTTCACGCTGTCTGAATAGAGGAAGAAAGGCTCTTCATTACAAGATAACAAGTATCTTAAGATTTTTAAATACTTAGTCTCCTGAAACCCAACACAAAATTTTGGGAAGGCAACCATGACAAAATGATCAGTTCTCTTTTTCTTATTTGCAATATAATTAAATGCATATGGTTTTATCCTGTCAGGAAGACAGCAGCCAGTTTGTTCCTGAGTGGTTTCATTTGATACTCGAATTAATCATTGGTTTTGGCTTTTCACAGTCTGGTTGAAAAGAATTTGATAGATATCTAGAGCATGTATTTATACAAAAAACCCTGATTCTGTTTCCAGTTCATGCAGTTTTGTTATGTTTATAAGGAACTGGACAAAGAAGCAACATAACCAAAGAGAATCAACTGTAGAAATATAGAAATTATCAAGATGAGCTGTTCAAGACAGATCACAGAGCAATCATCTGCTATATTGACTCAGAGAATGAAGCTACATTTTAATTCAGATTTCAAAGAGTGGCTGAGAGGATTTCTAGGATAGAACCTGATCATGGGGAGTACTCTACGCAGTCAGGCTTCTGGATTCCTATTTTTGTAAGCTTTTATAGGAAAAATGCTGGAGGATCTTGCAATTTGTACCTCAGCTAGGCTGCTCCAGTGAAAATGCTGAATATAAAGTTAAGATTAATAAGAGGGGTTATAATGATAAGAACTTACACATGTGCATGTGGTGGTGGTAGGGAGTCTGGAGGGAATTGCTTTTCTCTTCAGTAGTCCAATTAGTTGTTTTGGAAGGGAGATTCTTAAAAGTAGCATTACTTTTATTGGTCAATTAAACTGTTTGCTTGCTATAAAATTGAGGATGTAATAGCAAATCTTTGCTGTCAAATCCTAGTTCAGAATTTAATACCTTACAGAACTTGAGAGCTCTAGGAAGAGTTCTGCATATAATGTGAAACTAATGGTCTCTGATGGTTTGATTTACTGTGCGGGTGCCAGAGCAGCGGCCCAGGCTGCCCAGAGAGGCTGTGGAGTCTCCTTCCCTGGAGCCCTTCCCACCCCGCCTGGACGCGGTCCTGTGCCCCTGCTCTGGGGGTGCTGCTCACGCAGGGGGGCTGGATGAGGTGATCTCTCGAGGTCCCTTCCAACCCCTGCCATTCTGTGATTCTGTGATAGTTTTCTACGACTTTGCCAGTATATTTATTTCTTTAAGTGAATGAGCAGTTTAAAAACATTGTAGGAAAGTCTGTTGTCCACCATTAAAACTACAAAGGTCTAGTAATACAAAGGGCATGGTATGATGATGATAGTAATTGCTTGGTCTCTGACCTTTCTTTCCAAGCAAAGTTTGGCCTTCTGACTTTTTCACATTATAAATTAAGAAATACACTGTACAGATGCAAATAGAATAACAGCCTTGCTCAAGAACTGGACAGATATTTAAAGAATCCTTGGATATGGTGATTCTCTATTGAGTCAAAGGTGCTTATATAGAGGGAAAGCTTAGGATTTCTGAGATATCAAACAGTTGCTTATACAGTTACTCTAAAATGTTGACAAACTTCCAAGGCACTGTTTGCATTTGTCTGCAAACTGGAAAGTGACTTTAAAGTAAGAAAAATCAACGTGGAAAAAGTTAACCTTTTGAACTCCAAATGATGCAATAACAGTTACTATGAATTTATCACTTTGCAAACTGTATGGTGGGAAATCACAGTGCAGTGTTTCCAAAAGCTCTACTGCTGCTGTGCTCATGGAGGTTGGGCCCTGCAGTAGTAACTGGGTTTGTTCAGGGACTCCAAACGTGTCAACAAAATTGAGACTAGTCATGTTGCTTTACTTAGCTTTGCTGAGTACTGAGTTACAACTTTATTATCTTAAGTTCTAAAATGCTTAATAATGATATTTTTATTTGCCTAACTGTACCTGACTAGAAAATGTCATCACTTCTTTTTGCAGTTCTGAAGTCATTACATGTCTGTAATGCAGAATAGACTAAAGTAAACATAGATTAATCACAGGCTAAAGAACAAAAGGGATGACACACATTTAAAAAAAACAAACACAAACATTAAAAAAAAACACAAACAAAAAACCCCACCAAACCAAAAAACAAATACAAAAGTTAGAAATGTTTTAGCTACATCCTTGTGCAGAATACTTAAGTCCTGAGAAAGGAGTCTGCTATCTTCCATTGACATCATGAACTAAAGCAAAGTACATTCCAACTTCTTTGTGTTACAGGAGTTTTATGGATTCATAAAGTTCTTTCATAGAATTAGCAGCTTAATGGAATATTACCTGAGAGTGTTTCTCAGGTTTATGAGACACACAATATGTTTATGGGTTTTTCTAATGTTTCAAAGATCATTTGGGTTCTCATACAAAAGGTATTATACTTTTGAAGCATATTTTTCCATATACTTTTTTGTATTTCAACAATGGCCATTTCTTGTGAAATTTCTTGTCAAAATCTGGGGATGTCAGATGTTTGTATAAATAATCAGACCAAGAGGAAAATTAAGGAAAGAGACTTTCTTCTATGAAAGAAACTTTATTCTGCTAGTGGTGGTTTTAGCCCAATTAGTGAGAGATGTGTTTAATTTTGTTTTCAATATTCTTTTCCTGTCTTTATGGATGAAGTAATTTTATTTTCCAGACAATGTAGTGGACAGTAGTGTTAGAGTCTAGATGAGCACTCTCTTGAGTTATTGTATAGAAAAGACTAGATTCCTTTGAGGACACGATGTAAAATAGAATTAATAGGCTGAAGTCTTGTTGAAACTGCTGAATTTCTCTTCCACGAGAACTTGCAGGGAAGCTGCAATGACTTTAGAAGCTATAGCTTTTTTTTTTCCCCCCTCCATTTACCAATATAGTATCTAGATACAGTTGCTAATGATTTTGTGTGTGTCAAAGATTATTTCTGTTTCAGGGTCTTTTTTTTCATGTTTACCTTGCTTTTTGAAAAGTACATGATTATCCTTGGCTCATTTTGAAACCCACTGTATTACTCTTGCATAATAATTAATCATTTCCGTTCTCTGATTTTTGGTCAGCATTTGCAGGTTGCCATTTGATATTCTTTAGTGTATGTACCCTTTTTAAGTATCATATAATGTGACAGTGATAATAGGTTCTGAACAGGAATAAGTGGTAGCAATCCATTTTGAAAGATTTATAGCACAATGGGAGATGATCTCTACTAATCATGGAGGACCACACTTCAAATAATTTTGTTCACCAGGGGTGACTATTTATTTTCAGTCTTGTAGTGGCTGGAGCTATTTATCATTTTTAAAATGTTTCCATCATAGTATTGGTGTCCTGCTGTTGATCTGACAGACCAAGTTGAAGACCCCCTGTATTTTTTGAGTTTAAAGTAAATTCAATAGGAAGGCAGCAGAAAAGATTCTGTAGTCTTCTATGAAAAATTGTATGTAAGGAGGCCATATCCTTATAAAAAGTAATCTTCAAAAGTAAAGAGACTTGAGCCTTTAAAACCTATGAAAATGATTTTTAAAAAATGAATAGCAGAATTTGTGGAATACACCCTTGATGTACTTGATATTTTTAGTTTAAAGCTGTCAAAGAGTGATTTCAAAATCTCAACCTCTCTGAATGGAGTTTGTTATATAGTGTTAATCAGTGCATTTTTACTCATCACTAGATCATTCTGTACTCAATGCTCAAAGTTTTCTGAGACCAACCCTTATCAGTGCTTATGGGAATTAAATGAAGTTCCAAATACAAAGAGTAGTTCCTAATATGGAAGTATCTCTCCTGGGTTGCAAATAGGATTATCCTTTCTGCATCAAGAAAGAAATTCACCAGGGTACTCTGTGCAAGGCACAATCTTTTCAAATCAACTTAATGAAATGTGTTTGTCCCAAATTCCATGTTTATTTCTTCAACGCATCTTTGTAGGGAGACGCTTCTGTTGCCTTTAAGAGAAGAACCACCCCGTCTAAAGATCTGTGTATATATACACATTACACAACATTGAATTTTTTTAGCAATACAATTTTCGTATGAAAAAAATACTGATCTGGGTAGTAAGTAATATACTGAGAATAGGAAATGCAACATTTACTTAGCTGCTTGAAGCTTTAAAAAAAAAAGTCTATCTTTTTGTAATTAGTAATTTAGTAATCTCAAATTTACACTTCATTGCTAATTGCAGCAGTGTTTTCCTTCCCTGCACTGCATTTGTCCACACACCAGTAAGTCTACAAAAACATCAGTTTTCAGGGAGTTAAATGCTGCTTGGCATTTTCTGTAAAACCTTCTCCATTTAACTCAAATACATTTTACAAATAGCTCACCATAATTTCATGAGCACTTTTTACATTCAACTTCACTGGCCACCAATTTAATACTCAAGGTTTTTTAGTTCTTCTTTTATTATTTCTACCAATGAAATAAGTAATATTACCTTTTCATAACACCATTTCTATTATTGTCATTTTGTTGCTGAGATGTTGATGCTGATTTTCAGGGTCTCCTAGGTTAGCTTACCACTGAGAAAAAGAGAGTGACGCACTAGCTAACTTGTACTATGTTCAGTGTACCTGAGACTTGGAACAGAATCAGCGAACAAAATCCCATTTTATCAAATTTCCACCTGTCATCACTATTCAGTTCTGAGGAAGGTGTTCTGTCTGAAAAGTTGATAGTAGTTGAAGAGATTTTTAAAAACAGGAAGAAAAAAAGTAAAAAACCATCCCCCATTGCTCAGCAGAACTTTCTTTGTTTTCATAATTTAACAATATGTTCAAGCATTGTAAGCTTACTATATATGATAGTGTTTCTTGCTATGATCTCTGAAGTCAGTATCCCCTACATTTTTCCTCCACCATCTAGCCTAGGAAGCTTGGAGATTCTCTTTTCCCCAACTGTTCAGACACTCTATTGTGTTTTTTTATCCATCTTTCAGTTTCCTTTCTTGCATGGTACATTGGTTCTGTATCATTTCTGAGCCATTTCTATGGTGATCTCTCCATTCTTTTCATCTAGTCTTATTTTCTCTCTTAGAAACCAGATCCTTCTTAGAATAGGTTATGCTTAGCTATATTGCAAAATTTTAATAAGTATTTCTAGATTATTGCATTCATATATTAGTTGAAGCCAGATGCACAGGATATTTTGTGATTTGGAGGCAGAAATAAAAAACAGTCTGCTGGACAGTAATCAAACACTTCACGTTCTTCCCTGTCTGTTCAAATAAGGAGCAAAAAGCAACATTATCTATTGAGCAAAATGTACAATAGCCCCAGCCTGTGAAGTGAAGCCTCACAGTGGTTGCTCTTAAAAGAGAACCCCTATACCTGTGCTACAGAATATAGAGTTTCTGCCATCAGATATGAATTCATGACTCCTACCAAGATTACAGGTTATTTAAAAAAAAATATAGAACCCTGCTAAAGAATGAAAACATCCAGAAGTCACAATAACGTTACAACTCTAAAGCAAGAAAAAGTTCATATACTTTATATGCTTTTGAATAAAGTGCAGTAGATAATAACACAGTAAACTTGTTTCTGCGCATAGGAGAAAAATTCAAAAATATTTCCAATAAACATTTACATTCCTGACATATAAAGCAACACATTGGACAAATATAAGGCTTTTTTATACATCATATATATAAACTTTAAATATAATCTATGCTCGCAAGCTACCTGATGTAGTAAGTGTAACAAGTAGGTCCAGTGGTCGGCAGAGAGAAATAAGTACTGAAGCTTTGTTCCTTTGAATAATTAGCCTGTTGCATTAATTAACTTGGAACATCCTGGGGGATAAGTAGTAAAATAAGGTTTCTGTATAATAGAATACCTTTAACACTCTCTGCTCTTTATAAAGCAGAGCCTGTGAATCCTGAGGAAACTTTCACCATGTGTCTAGGGACAGAGCCTGTTTTTGTCTGTCCTCACTCCACTTCCTGGAGTGATTCGACACCTCTCTCTGTCTTTACAGCTGCCTTTTGGGTCAGACCTGCTTTCATTGATACTATTTTATTTACTCACTCCTAACCCCACCCACACTCCTCCCATGTTTTGTAAAGTTGTGGTTCAATTCTAAACATTAAAACAACAGCATACTGTGAGAGCTGACTGATCCAAAGGGAATCGGATCAGTAAAGAAAGAATCCTTGAAACAGAGGAAGAACAGACAAGACCAAAACAAAAAATGACTTTCGAAATTGCTACCTAAACCAGAATTTGGAGGTCTGGAAAGGAGGTACCTAAGAGGGATATAGAGACAATGATAACATTAAGATTGGTATAAAATAGTGATTAGTGAATTATCCTCTACATCCTCTAATCCAATAGAGGAATCCACTATTGGCCCCACAAGAAGCAGGATAATGTGCTAGATTGATCTTGGTCTCACACAGTGTGACTCTTCTAATGATTTGTTCATTACTTGCTTGTTCTCACTCTCTTCATTTGTCTCTGTTTAAAAGCTATGGTAACACCACCATAAAATGTAATGACAAACAAATCATGAAGAGGTAAGGGTACAATCAGGGTATTAGGTTGAGGTTTTTGCATAAGAAACCTTTTAGAAAAACATGTTGATGCTATTACAGAATTGAGAACAGATCATAATTCAAGGTATTTCAGTATAAAGGCTTTCAAAATGGTTATTGCTCATTTCTAATAAATCTTCAGTTGTTTGTTGATTTTTTGTTTTGTTTTGTTTTGTTTGTTTGTTTGTTTTTTTAATTAGGACTCGATCCACAGCACCCAAGTCCAGCATTTGTAGTATCTTTGAGAGAAAAAACCTAATTTGCTATCTATACATTAAGTACTCGGAGCAACAGCCTATTACCCTAGCAAAAATTCCACTTCAAACACTGGAATTTCTTCTCTTGGCTGCAGCTGCATTGCTCACCCACCTCAGCACGCCAGGTATGTGCTTGCGACTCAACAGAACTGGAATATTTATTAATAGTCTGTGGAAGAAAAATGCTTATTTGTCTTGATAATTCCATCAGATGTATCATTTATCCTTGCTACAGGTTCAGAACTGTGAATTTTTGAGGGATCTGAATGGTACCTCAGCTCTACTCTTGGGACAGGGCAGACAATATTCAAAACGTATGTGCAGATCCAGTGGTCAGGATCTAGATCTTCATGGGATATGTGGGTAGAGAGAGAAGACTGTGAACAGTAGTAAAAGTCATGATGAATAATAATTTAATTTGCTGTCT